>PVJX010002403.1:0-129968 GCA_004027295.1 Dolichotis patagonum | reverse complement strand
TTCCTCAGTTGATGGGCACTTAGGTTGTTTCCAAGATCTGGCTATTACAAATTGTGCTGCTATAAACATGAGTGCACATATATCACTGTGGTATGATGTTTTCAGTTCTTCTGGGAATATGCCTAGAAGTGGAATAGCTGGGTCAAATGGGACTTCCAAACCCAGCTTTTTGAGGAATCTCCAGACTGACCTCCACAGTGGTTGCACCAGTCTACACTCCCACCAACAGTGCAGAAGAGTTCCTTTTTCCCCACAGCCTCTCCAGTATTTGTTGTTGGTAGTTTTTTTTTTTTTTTTTCATCCTGGCCATTCTTTCTGGGGTGAGATGGAATCTCAGTGTGGTTTTAATTTGCATTTCTCTCATGACTAATGATGATGAACATTTTTTCATGTATTTATTTGCCATTCATATTTCTTCTTGTGAGAACTGTGTATTCATTTCAGATGCCCATATTTGGATTGGGTCTTTGAATTTCAAGGGTCTGATTTTTTTTAAATTTTTTACAATTTCTAGACAGAAGTCCTTTGTCCGAGGAACAGTCCATTAAGATTTTTTCCCAATTTGTGGGTTTTCTTTTCACTCTGCTGGGAATCTCTTTCAACATGCAGAAACTCTTTAATAAGTTATGGTCCCAGTTACTGATTCTGGGAAGTATTTCACATGTGGTTTGATTCTTGTTCATGAATTCTCTACCTACCCCTATATCTTTGAGATTTTTACCTACTTTGTCTTCCAAAAGATTTAGTGTTTCTGTTTTAATATTTAGATCTTTGATCCATTTAGATTTTAGTTTAGTACATTGTGATAGGCATGGGTCTAGTTTTAATCTCCTGCATATGGATAGCCAATTTTTCCAGCACCATTATTACAGAGACTGTCGTTCTTCCAGTGAGCATGTTTGGCCCCTTTATCAAAGATAAGGTGGTTGAGTGAGTTTGTGGTTGTGGTTTTATCTTCCAATCTATTCCATTGATCTTCAGGTCTGTTTTTATTCCAGTACCATGTTGATTTTATTGCAGTAGCTTTGTAGTATAATTTCAAGTCAGGGATTGTGATGCCTCCTGTCTTGCCTTTGCTGCTTAGAATTGCCTTTGTTATTCTAGGTCTCTTCTGGTTCCAGATGAATTTTAGGAGTGATACCTCTAGATCTATGAGGTATGTTAGTGATATTTTGATTAGGATTGCATTGAATCTGTATAGCAATTTTGGGAGACTGGCCATTTTCACAATGTTTGTTCTTCCTATCTATGAACAAGGGATATCTTTCCCTTTTCTGATGTTCTCTTCAGTTTCCTTTTTCAGGGTATTATAATTTACCCTATATAGATCTTTTACTATTTTGTGAGATTAAATCCTAAGTATTTCATTTTTTTTGGATGCTAGTGTGAAGGGTGTAGCTTCTCTTATTTCTCTCTCAGTATTTTCATTGTTAGTGTATAGGAATGTTATTGATTTTTGAGTATTGACTTTGTATCCAGCTACATTGCTGAATTTATTTATTATATCCAGGAGTTTTTCAGTGGAGTTTTGGGGGTCTTCTATGTAAAGTATCATGTCATCTGCCAATAATGATAATTTAACTTCCTTTTTCCCTATCTTTACTCTTTTATTCCTCTCTCTTGTCTAATTGCTCTGGCTAGTATTTCCAGTACTATGTTGAATAGGAGCAGTGACAGGGGACATCCTTGTCTTGTGAATGATTTTAAGGTAAAGGCTTTCAGTTTTTGGCCATTTAATATGATGTTGGCTGTTGGTTTGTCATAGATGGCCTTTACCATCTATGGGGAAGGGGAAAGGAAAAATAATAAATAAATATATGTATATAAGATAGTTAAGATATTTATACTATTAATTTCTCTTAATTCATTGAAAAGAAAGTTTTGTGCTTTACTGTTTGATCCATTTTTCATGCCTATAGTTTGTAATCTGAGCAACTATCTTGAAAAAAATAATACACAATGAATTCATCAGTTACTCTCCTGTTACCTTGTTTTAAAATTTTGTATCATCTTTTGTCTTTTTCTCTTTAAAATGACATTTTTAAAAATTGCTGAAATGTTTGACCATTCCACATATTCTTCTCTCTTTTTCTTTCCCCTTTTTTATTCTCTCCCTGTTTATCGGTTTGTACTCTTATCTGTGAGCAACTGTTTCATATTCATGGAAATGCACAGGGTTTGCAGAGCCATAGCCATTACAGAGTCACACATATCTTTGCTGATGCTGGCATATTACAATTGGACAATGGAAAACTACTATTTAGACTGTGATATGTTCCACAGTTCACAGAGCAAGCCTCATTTAGAAGACACATATTTGAGCCCCCATTCTGAAAGTCCCTAGTTATGATATCATTTCAATGAATCTCCAAATCTTCATGAATACTGATTTTATTTCTTTTTTAAGAGAAAAAAAACCCTAGAAAATCAAGATGCAAACAATTAAACACTCACAACAAATGCAATATAACAACAGCAGCAAAACAATGACAACATAGAATGTTGGCTCAGGCTACTACAGGCATGTACATACAGGCATGCGAGATTGATCAAAAAACAAAATTTCCCTTTAAGCAGTTTCTTTCCCTTTTTCTATATCTATTGTAACTTTTGAATCTTACTTACTCTTCTGGTTTTTTTACAGCAGAGAGATAATACAGTATTTACATATGCAAGTTTGAGTTCTTCCACTTATGAGTATGGTTTCTTTTTAAAAAAAATTTTTATTTTATTTTAAAAGGGAGTAAAATTAAACACAACAAAACAGAACAGAATGGGACATAAGAAAGCATAAATTTCAAAGCTAGACAACCAGAGATCTTCACTATCTGTCATATTGTCTCTTGTTTTCTTCCAAATGGCTGTCCTTATCTTTGCATATGGGGAGCTCATACTAAATAACATAGCCAATCTTTTCAAAAGATGTGTAGTTCACTGGCTCCCACTTGCTAAGCAGGGGGAAGAAGTGGGGGGACACGGGATGGGGGACAGGACAACAAGAGATGTCTGATTCTCAGCTCACAGGTCGGCTGGATCACAGCCACCCCCCAGAGAGGGGGGGAGTTCCTTGTTCTCCCAGCACCACGAGTCAACTGCACAGTGCAGGTCCGACTGTCTCCTTCAGGCTGCTGAGAGTCTGCCACACCCTCAGCCACCCCCCAGAGAGGGGAGGAGCTCCTCGTTCTCCTGGAACCCCGAGTCAACCGCATGGTGCTGGTCCCAAGGCGCCAGGGTCTCTCCCTTGCAGGCCCCCCAAAGTCTGCCGTACTCACCTGCTATTTCTTTCTGATGAATTGACCATTCCATTTCCAAAGTTTTGAAATGGCCAACAGACCACAGAAAGAATTCTCTTTAGGCTCCTGTTTGAAACCAGCAGCTACAGCAATCTGCTGGCCTTGCTTCAGGGCCACTGAGTATGGTTTCTAATTGTATCCATTGACCTATAAAAGCCTCAAGTTTATTGTTCTATGTGGCTGAGTTTAAAAATACCATATCTTTTTTATCCATTCTTAAGTTGGTGGGCATTTAGGTTGTTTCCAAGATAGGGCTATTGCAAATTGTGGTGCTATAAACATGGGTGCACATATATTGCTCTGGTATGATGTTTTCAAATCTTATGAGAAAATACTCAGAAGGGGAATAAGCTAGGTTGAGTGAAACCTCTAATACTAATTTTTGGGGCACTCTCCATACTGATTTCCATAGTGGTTGTACCAGTCTACACTCCCACCAACAATTGAGAAGGGTTCCTTTCCCCACAGCCCCTTCAGTATTTGTTATTGGTTAATTTCTTGACACTAGCCATTCTTTCTGGAGTGAGATGATATCTCAGTGGATACTGATTTTCTAAATCTCAAAGGAGGAATAAAGAATCTTGTTCTATTTCAGTGATATCCTATGTGGATGCACATGTAAACCAATGAAACCCATATCAAACTTCTCAAGCTTCTTAAACATAGGCACTGATCCTCAACAAAAGAACCATATTATGATTTCCTAATTCTACATACATCATTCCATGTTTGTCTTTCATGCTTTCAATTCTTCCTGTACTTAATAACATGCTCACAATGATTCTTTATTGTCAGCTTTTCATCATCTGCTTAACTGAAGTAGATATTCTAGATTATGCCATTTGCAAAACCATTTACCTCAGTACTATCACAACCCTGTCACTTGCCTCCGGTACTCTGTGAGTACTTTTGTGAACATTGGTAAGGATATCAGTATCCATTCCTATTTGTACTTTCTGTGTTTTCTCCAACCATAAGAACAAAAATGATATTACATAGCTGAACTCCAGTGTTGGGTATTAGGAAGCCCTTGTTTTCTACTCAAAAGAGAAGGTGAATGCTAAAAGCAGGGAAGAATGTGAACCACTTCAATAGCCACTGTACCTCTGGGTTGTTTCCTGAGGGAAAAGTATTATCTTGTATGAAACAATGTGTATGGATATTTCCCTTGTATACCTTTCCTAGTTTCCTCAGCGACACTATTCACACAAAGATCCTTGCCATTCTCCAGGTTCTTGAGGATACCTCTGTCTTTGAAAATGTCTTTCCCTTTGATAACATTTGAAAAAATTGTGTTTTGTTTTCATATCCTCCAATGCTGTTTATTCATCTTTAAGATTTTGGTCAGATATTTTATTTTGGGAGACTTTGGTTCCATGGATGAACCTTCATTTAGTTGTAGTCTCGTAAGACACATCAGAATGGAAAGTAATAAAGTAAAACTGAGAGGAAAGAGAAACTGACCCTCAAAACGTTTCCAAGTAAACACTCCGTCAAACCCATGAGGAGCTGAGAATCTGGGTTGGCCCTTCAAAGTCATCACAGATGGGGGCCAGGAATCCATACTGTCATCCTTACATAACTGATTGCAACAGTTCATGCAACCAAAGTCTCTTCACGGAAGCAGTCATATTTCCTAGCAGCTAGGAATTCAGGGTGTTGATCTGAAGCAAATCACTATAGCACTCTGTCCTTTGCTTTTTGTACTCCCATTGGTGGTAGTTTGTTGATTATCAGAAAATTGTATTTATTGTTTTCTCTCACTCAGTAGGGAGTTTCCTGAGGGAAGAGATCCTATCTACCTTTTCAATGCATTGTCTAGTCTCAAAACAACCAAAAGCTGGAAGGCATAATGAATGAAAGAATGGTCCAATAAACATACAAAGGATTGTTATTTTGTGGAAAAAATTTTAAAATGTTAAAGATGAATAAAGTAAGACATATAATAATCATGAATAAGGACTGCATATCTCAAAAATTAGCTTTAAATTGTGAAAAAAATCCAATTTTCATTTAAAAAATCAATTACACTCTAGGTATTTTCCATAAATATGATTTAAAAAGATGTACTAATGCTTGACTTCATACTTACATTTTTAATAAAACTATTTTGTCACACATATCTATGCTGGCAATCATTCTGCACAAAATTAAACTGTGGTATTAATGCTTTCTACTTCCCCTCTATGGTTGGAAAATCAGTGAAGTTTCTAAAAGAAGTTTGCATGATGGCAAGTATCTGCAATTCCAGTCCTTGGGAGGCTGAAGCAGGAGAATCACAATGAGTTCAAGGCCAGTCTGAGCTACATAGTGAGTTCTAGGCCACCCTTAATTGCATAGTGAGACATCATCTCTAAATACTAAAATAATAGTATTTGAAAAACATAATAATGTATAATCAAAATTATACATAAATAAAAAGTTATATATATATCAAATGTTCTTATGATTTTTATGAAATTAACTTCTTTTGACTTCATTGCTATATTGACTGCTTTTAATTACAAGTAATAAGTGATATCATGATGTATTAAACAAACATTTCTTTTTATTCAGCAAGATGTTATGCAAAAACATTCCTGAGCTGTAGAGAAGCTCAGTAATATAGTCACACCCCAAACCTGCACTTTGCCAATCCTAATAATTATCTGTTGTCACTCAGTGCTGTAATGCACGGCACCCTATGTATGTTCAAGGGTATAAGGAGGGATGCTGGCACCGTAATAAGTTTTCTCTCTTGTTTATCAAACAACCATGTCTTTCCCTCCACTCCCTAGCATACTTCCAATGTGAACTATAAATGCTGCTAGGCTTCAGTTTTTCACTGGCTGGCCCTCAAAGGAGATTGACAGATAAGTAGTAGTTTTCCTAGCCCCATGGGGAAGTAAGTAACAATGAAAGAACGGTTCGGGAAATACATTAGTCTAATCAACAGAGAGACTTACTGTACTTGAAGAATTGCTGTTTGCATGAGCTCAAATTGTTGTTTTTTTCCAAGGGCAGTGGGGGAAAAGGTAAATTAGAAAAGACAGAAATCCTGTTGAAGGTTGAGATAATTTCCTATCTATCTCTACATTTCCATTTTCTGTCCTTTGGCATTGCATTTCTGAGACATAAATGCTTGATGAATTATCATTAATCATATTGTCCTTTTAAATGTTGACTATAGATATTATAGACATATATGTTACTAATAATTGTTTAATGTATTTTAAGTGAGAGCTTAGAGACAAGTGCAAAATCATTTCAACTATGCAATTACTGAGACTCAATTAAGTGCTCCAAAGAGAAAGTGAAGCAACACACATTTAAGAAAATCTGTATTTAGAATCTGAATTTTAAAACAGAAAAAAAGTAAATGTTTAAGACAAGTAATCTGCTTTATGAATGTCATAGTATTTGTTAAAATTCCACATAAGTATTTCCGTAGTGGAGTGACAGTTCACCAAATGAATTAGAGCACCATATAATTATCCTTAAGTAATGCAAACTAAGATCCCATATGAGTAGTGATGGTGGCATATAATGATAGTGTCATCTCTCCACTTAGGGTACAGCATGCCATCGGAGAAGATGAGATGAATCCTAAATGGGTGGGTAACGCTCCACATTACTGACTTAACAGATTATGACATCGGGCTGATACCCAATCCATCTGTTAGCTGTGAGGACAGAGGACATATTGTTATGGTGATGAGGCCAGGTGGTACCACATTTGATATCACAGCTGTGCTAAACTGCCACTCAGAAACCTAAAACCATGTGAAACATTCCTTGTTTGGGGTCACACTGAAAAGAAAGAGCAGCAGCTGGGATATATTCTTAACAAGTTCCACACAGAGATCTTCAGTGGAAATAAAAAATAAAACATTTTTCAGTATGTCATGAGTAATGAAGATTTAAAGTCTAGGTTCCACTGTTTGCTTCCAGATTATTAATATGGTATAATTTTTAAATTTCTGGTCAATTGATTCAGTCATGCAAAGCCAAAGGCAGTTATGACATATGGGGAGTCTATTACTCAAGAAAATATTGAGATGATTCCTATAAAAACATATTTCAGTTCCTGAGATATAGTATGCTCATAATAAATGGAAGCCATTAATTACATTATTCTTGAAAATTTGTAATTTCTGAGTCTCCTGTTTATATGTTATCCTATCTTTGCTTATTTCATTTAGCTTTTGCAATACAGCAGTGTGTCCCATAGCTATATCTGAATGTAAATGCACATATGATACTGTGATACCTTCAGTCAGATTATACCTTCTGGTTGAGACATAGAGAGTGGCTGCCTTTGCCTCGATCAGGGGTGTCATAGGTCACAGGCAGTCACAGTTGACCTAAAGTTGCAATTTTCAAAATTTTAACAGGGTACCTGTGCAAAGGTGCAAGCCCAGGTGAATTTTGAGAGAGGAATAATATACTAAATTATAAGAAAAGCTTAATTTTAAACAATGAATTATTAGCAGTTCATTGAGTAGTATGTAAGTGCATTAATGATATTTTAGAAAGGGCTGAACTGTGCACATTCTTAACATTTAAATTCATTTTCCAAAATTGTAAGTCTTTGTGAAATAGAGGTTATTTTTATTCTTGATTGGACTAGATGGGCAGTAGGAAGTCTTTGCCATAAAAAAAGATAATGTATTATGTAGAGAAAATTAAATTAGATTATTTAGATCTTCACCAAGAAAAGCCAATCTTCAGTTTTCATGCTCCAGACTAGGAGAATTAAGAGGCTTTTGCTCACTGGCAAGAAGCTGAGGTAATTTCATTGTAAAATTTATAAAGTAACATTTTGTAATTTAATTTGAATGTTAAATCCCATTGGAATAGATGGCATGTATTTTGCCATGTCTACAAGTGATATTTTTAAAAATGAAGTTCTGAAATGTCATCTGCACTTTTGTAATTCTGATGAATATTTTCTGAAATCTTGTTCTAGTGTATTCTCTTAAAAAAAAAAAAAGAAAACCGAAAAGGCACTTATTCCAAGCTGTAAAAGATAATCTGCCTGAGTAATATCTTTGACATGTACATAAGAATCATTAAAAACATCAAAATGTCACTAATTGTTGCTACTAACTATTGTGCTATGTGAAGCATGTTCCATGGGAGCAGGGTATTTATAAATTCAGGAATAAATTAAATTATTGATGCTGTCAACTCCCCAGTAGGTGTGAGAAGAGCAAAACAAGACATTCAGGAATGTGACCTTGCAAGAGGCAAGCATTTGAATGGGCACCAGGTAGAAAAGGAACATATTAAAGGTGAAAACGTGGAACAAAGCCTGATTAGCAGGAATATGCATGATTTTAGCTAAAGAGAGAATGGGGAAAAATAAAGTAAGTGCTTATGTAGCACAAAAATAGCAAATTCGTCCTTGCATTTCAAATCCAAATAATCTTCGTCCTTGCATTTCAAATCCAAATAATCAGTGATAACACCATGAAATATGTGATAAGACAGGTTCTGAGATTGGATTACAGCTCAAAAAAGAGAAAGAATTATGATTTCTAAGTGAGATTTCCTACAGGGACAGGAGTTGAGATCCAGGGTGAAGGCTTTGTTGATGAGGAGAAATGTGGCAACCTTTATAGATACATAGTTTGGTAAATTCAGTGTAGGGAAAAATGTCTCATTTTCTCTGTAGAGAATGATAAAACTCCAGCTCAGGGAAAACTTCAAAGTGGCTGTCCAAAATTCTACTAATTATACATGGGATAATGGCAGAATTTTGGTTTAACTATTGAGTCAATGTCCATTTAGTCTTTTAGAGTACTGTAAAGACTCCTCTTAAAGTACATAGCAATTTTAATAAACACTGCTCATGTATCTCCTTAAATAGCAGATTTCCTTTCACATTCTAGGGAGAATGGTTGATGTGAGAGAGAGCATTAAAGTTAGAGATATCAAAGGACTTTCCATTTATAGAAAAATCATCTACTTCAAGGACTATAGTATCTTGAAACCAAGCAGAAAATCACAATAGGAAAGTAATTTTTCTAACTCAACAAAATAATTTATAAAAACGATGAAGCATTTTTCACTTTTTCATTTTCACTTCTCACTTAAACATTTCACTCTCAGCATTTTCACTTCTTAAAAAAATTAATTGAATGACCTGGTAAATATTCTACCATAACCATTTTTTTAGAAGGACTTCAAATGAACATGTTTATATACGCTTTCTCAGTTTCATACGTTATCATTGGCTTTGTTAATATTGTTTATCAAATAACAAACACAGCACTGTATTTGTATTATAACAAACTCAAAGTATCCCAATAATATAGGAAAGAAATCCTTTGACTCTTGTTGGTCACAGTAAAAAGTATAATTTTTGTGATTAGAAAATACGCAAATTAAAAATAAATTATAATCAAGAATATAAGAATTGAACCCCCCTTCTACTTTTAATTTAAGTCACTCTAGTAAAGGTATTCAGATACATAACACCATAAATATATGCACAGAGCACATACACACCTTGATGTAGTGCATCAATGAGAAATTGATCATGGTATACACACTTATCGGCAGTTTGCTTTTTACAGTTAGCAATGAAGCAGACATGTTTCAGGGTTGGTGTTCATAGATCATTAATTTTAAAGACCACATGCTATTTATTTGTTAATATACCATTATTAATTTAACCAATCCTTAAATGATATACATTTTCTTTGTTTCATATTATTCATCAAGACAATCAGTGCCTTGAAGAACATTTTGTCTCTTCGCATGAAATGCATTTTTTTTCTTTTTCTGTAAGGAAAACTAGAAAAAAAGAATTTCTGGGTTTAGCAATTGTAACTAAATTTTCTTCAGAGTGACTATATTTAATCTCCCATACCTTTGCCTGAATATTATCAATATTTTAAAATTCTACAAGTCTGAAAGAGATTGTTTGACATTCTCTCTCTGAGAAGTTAAGAGGTAGAAAATTTTCAATAATGAAATATTTACCTGTTTTCCCTTACTCATTTTTAACTTCCAAAAATATGTATCTTAGTTGATACAACTGCATTAAATGTTCAAATTATATTTATGAATCTTTTCCTTTATATATTTATATATATTTTGCTTTTATATACCTCTTAAAATCTGACATTCTCAAAAATTTCCAGTGTGGAGTTATCTATTAAAATTATCTATTTAATTTTCTATCGAAAGTTTCTTTTTACATATTTAACTGTAATACATGAGGAAATTTTTCTGTACCTTTTGTGTATATTTCACAAATAATAATCACTGTCACAGCAAAAGTTGATCCCCAGAAAAACATAGATTTTACAATGGCAATTTTAACATTTTAGAAAGTCAAAGGCACTTTCTCCTCCATCACATTCTATATTATATTTTATGAACCTAAAAATATGAATTTATATTTATTTTATTTTGATTAATATGATTTTATGATTTTTTTAAAAAACAAATTCAATGAGATTTTCTTCACTCTTCTTCTAAAATCTCTTGGTATTATCATCTTTTTATTTTTTTTTATTTTAAAGAGGGTAAAATTAAACACCACAAAACAGAACAAAATGGAACACAAGAAAGCAATGTAAGAGACATAAATTTCAAAGCAAGGCAATGAGAGATCTTCACTATCTATCATACTCTTGTTTTCTTCCAAATAGCTGGCCATATCTTCACAAACAGAATTCACACAAAACAACATAATATGGCACTGATCTGAACAGGATGAGAAAGGTGTTTTAGGTCTTCAAGACCAGACAATAGGGAAGGCAACAATGGCTGTCATAGTGTCTCTCATTCTCTTCAAAATATCTGTCGATATCTTCATGTATGTTGAACTTAAACAGAACAAAACAGGCTAAAATCACTCTGATCAAAGAATGATAGTATTGCTGGATTTCCTATCATGATGCTACAGAATCAGCACTGGGTACTGTAGTGTCTTTTCTTCAAAGTAGTTCATTTCATCGTGCATTATATAATTGGTTCTCATAAACTGTTTATAAATTCTACACATGCATGAGTCTCCACATGTATATCTGTCCTTTCTGTAGTAGAGGAGAAAACAAAACAAAGCAAGACAAAACAAAACAAATTCCTAGAAAAACATGAAATGAAAAAGTCATATAAAACCACAATACAAGGTGATCTACAATTGTATTATGATGACGCAGCAGTATATAACAATATTAATAAAACCAAAACATTGGAGACATTATAAGACTTCAAAAGAAGGTAATAATCAAACCATACGAGTATCCTAGTGAATCTTTTCATCTCCAGTATAGTTGCCTATACTCTTAGACCTGATACTATCAATCATAATAGATTCAAATAAAATCAATGAATACAAAACAGCAATCTAACAAAACAGATTCAAATAAGATCAGTCATAATAACATTGTCAGTTATACAAGGGTTCAGATTAAGCTAATAGGAAATTAAGGATGATTACCACAATATACAGTTTCTGGGTGTAGCTCTGCTTTGGTTGAAGGTGGCTGGTGTTCTGTATGCTTCATACATCTGCATATCATTTTCTTTTGTTATGCTTGGGAAGTTTTCCTTAATAATTTCTGTGAATAGCCTGTGCAATTCCTTTGTTTTGACTCCTGCTTCTTCATTCACATGTTTTATTCTTAGGTTATAGATCCTCTTGTCATCTTCTAGCCTTTTTATTGTTACTGCCTGTTTGTTATTTTTAAGAGCTCTTTCTTTTCATGATCACACATTGCAAACCTGTCTTCAAGTGTTGATAGTCTATCCTTAGTTTCTTTCAAGCAGTTTTGCCAGCTTTTAATGGAGTTTTTAAGTTTCCTGGTAATCTCTTTGAATCTGCTTCATGTATTCTAGGTTTTCTTTATATTCTTCATTGAACGTTTCTCTCCTTCTTTTGTGTTCCTCCATTCTTCCATATGTGTCTTGATGAGAGGTGCTTAGCATATCTTTTATTAATTTACTTATATCTTGCTTAACTTGAAGTAATATTTCCGTTTTGCGTTTGTCTAAGAGGTCCCGAAGATATCTCTTTATGTCCACTGACACTGTGTTTGATGTTGCATGCTTGCTGCCCTCAATCTCTTTTGTATTTACCTCTCCTACATCAATATTCCTAGGGTTGGGGGCTGGGAGCTTTTTCTTATTTCTTTCTCTTGTCATGTTTTTGGTTCCCTCCATACAAGTATATAGTGTAGTTCCCAGCCCATTTCCTTGTTGGTTAGTGTTCTTCTGGATCATGCAGGCTAGGGCTTTCTGCCCTCTCCAGTCTGCTGTCAGAGACTGAAGTGCAGGCAGAAAACAGTGTATACTGACCCCTCCCCTCCAGGCCAGCCAACCTTTGTGGACCTTCACTGTGTCAGTGCATGCTGGACGTAGGCAATCTGTTTGGAATGACTTATTGGGTCACAGCTAGGGGTGTGACCCAGGCCAAGCAGAGCCCACCAATCTGCTCTGGGAGCAGAGCAACCAAATGAATTCACTGCCATTCCCAGTTCCCACTGCCAGTGCCCGATTCCAACATGTCATCCAGTTGGTCTCCCCTTTCCTTTCCTGTGGGAGGGTCTTATTCCCAGCACTCACCTGGGTTCCCCGACCTCCGACTTCAGCGTGGCTATGGCATGAGTTCACAGCACCTCTGGGCAAGTTGCATGCAGGGAGGCTCAGCTCCACATGGGGCCACTCAAGCCAGTGGCATCTGCACAGGTTCGGGTGCTCAGGCCGGTCTTGGGCACGAATTCAGGCGGTTCAGCGAGAGCCCTGTGATCACTGATCTTAGCTTCTCTAATGGTAGCCCTGGGACTTTGTAATCGAGCAGCTTGTTTCCCTTCAGTTTCTTCTTGGATTGAGAGAATCCATCTCCCTCTGTCCGGATCTCTCCAGGATGTTCTACTATGGTGTCTGAGCTATCTGTCTCAGAGAGGTCCTATATCCTGCTGCCTACTGGTCCACCATCTTTAGTTCCCGTATCGTCTTTTTATAACACAGATCTTTTTATTGCCAGCTTATCAAAAATAGACAACATGATTTCAGAATTTTGTTTGGGTTTGTACTTGACATATTACATGATTTTGACAACCTGATATCATTCTAGAGTTGTATATTTCATTCTAAAAAGTGTTACTGTATCCTAATTTTATAGATTGTTTTTCATTTAGGTATGCTCATTTTATCAAATTAAATTCTAGGTATTATACAGTTTTCTTTCTATGTTAAATAAAATCATGTTTTACCATTTTATTAGACAGTAGCTATTACAGGAAGCATGCCAGTCTTGTTCATGATTTTTTTTTGATAGTTTTACCTTTTACTCTTAGTAACTGAGATCACTTAATTTTCTGTCAAACGCTCATTACATGTAAGTTTTCTTCCTCTATCCCTTCATTGTGGGATGTGTGTGTGTGTGTGTATGTGTGTGTGTCTTCATATATTCACATACTTCTGTATATATTGGAAAAGTTAATATGGTGTTTTTAATTAAAAGTCATTTTTAAATTTTATCAGTAGTGTTTTGACATTTATTTACATGGACATACATATTACACAAACTTTTAATTTTGAGCCCTTCTTGTATGTTCTGAGATAAATAGTCATAATCTTATTTACAGATTTATATGCAAATATTTACAACTTAATGTATGGCTGGTCTCTAGTTAATCGTGTACTTCTGTGTAAAATTTTTAAATCTATTTTCAAGTGTTGCATTATGCTATCTTGAAAGCATGATTTGCAAATTTCTGTTTTTCCCTATGTTCTTATTAAGTGTTTAACACATTTGAGCATGTTTTAATGAATTCATACTTTTGTACTGCATTTTCATTTAATTCAGATTTTTCCAATTTATATGTATTAAGTAATATAAAATTTATGATTAAATATACTTCTCTGTGCTATTTCATTAAGATCTATGCATGTCTTTGTTAATTGCCTTTTTTATTTGAGTTAATTTAGTTTTTCTTCTTATAGCTTCCTGAATTAAAAGATTGTTTTTAGTGTTTCCTATTCTCTAAACAATACATGTATGATTACCCAGTTGCCTCTGAAAAATGTTTAGACTGCAGTGATGGATTTTGATATGTCTTCTCATAGTTGGTCAGTTCTAGGTAGAGTATAATTTCTATTTCTATTTCTCTTTGATATGTTATTTACAGCATTGTTTTTTGATTTGCAGATGTGTCTAATTGTCTGTTTACTTGCTTTTATATTTTTGTCAACATCTGTTCTATTTATATTGTTCAAAGAATGTAACTTCTGTGGCTTAAAGATTCTAGAACTTATTGAGGACATTTTCCCATGAACATGGTTAAATTTACTGTTAAAATTTGTGTTTGGAAAAAAATATGTTTATTTTCTTCACAGTATGACATAAAACAAGATCATTATGTTTTAAAAACTCACAATATTTTTTATTATAACCTAATTTTCTTGCCCATCTACATGTTTGTAGGATTCTTCCAACACAATTGTGAAGTTGTCAGTTCTTTCTGAAGTTTATATTTTCATTCCTATTCCTCACTCATTCCTTGCAAAAGGTTTATATTTACACATTTGCCAACAGAAATTGCACTTACTCCCAGTCAAGTAAATAAAATATACATCACAGGCTTTGTGTCTTGCTTTTGCTGTGGATGGTTAGAGATGGGGCACAGATAGCAGAAGAAAAGTAACTGTCTGGTGTATCCTGAGATCTCATGCATATGCTCGAAGCCTGAGAGTATTATTTACTGGATGACTATGCAACCATTATAAGAAACATAAAAGATATTTACTGAAAGTCCCTGCTATTTTGGGTTTTTGTTCCGTGTGGTCTGACTGCAGTCCAAATACGACTAAATCACAGCACCAGAATTGGGTTGCTAATATTTCAAAAGCTAAAAACACATCATATTGGCTTTGAGTAGAGTTACAGCAATGTAACTATGACAAGAGGACAAAGAAACAGTGAGCTTTGTTATGAGGTGGTGAAAGGTTCGGTAAAACTATCAGTTCTGATAACCTGGACATTGGAAAATGAACCTTATAAACTGGTTTATTGTTGGACAAAGACATTTCCGGGTAGAATATTGATAGTACAAGCTGATTTTTATGAGCTGCATTTGAAAATACATCTCAAAAAGAACTTTGGATATGATTTTGACATGTGAAGTTGATTGGAGTCAATTTTTTTCAAACACTAAAATAAAATTTTGACAGAACTATATTACCATTCTGGATTAAAAGGAGACTCTGACTATGGTGGGGGGGAGAACTAGCCTCCAACTTAGGCAGAAAGATGACCTAGAAAATTTTGTTGCCATGGAGCAGTCCCCCTTTCAAATGTTGTTAAGAAAGTGTGATAAAAGGTATTGCAAAATGTATTCAAGCATGTGGTTTATCCCTGGAAAGCAGAAGTAGGTTTAAGGCATGACAAAGGGTGCTGGCAGTATTTGAATGACAACGTTTGAATTGTTAAAACAACAGTTACTTGAATGTACTTACCATCAGACCTTCATTTTTAATGCAAAATGATTCTTTTTGTTAGACTATCTCTTTTCCAACATTGCATATTGAATATAGAGAAATCAGGTCACTTGCCTATTTTAGTTGATAGATACCTAGATCAAGAGAGAGAAGTTTAGGTCTGACTTAGATCATGAATTCTTAGATTTTAAGGCACTTGTCATGATTGGATAAACTTTCAAGGCATCTTACAGAGAGGATGATACATTTTGGGGGAGTTAGGTAAACAGTTGTGACAAAAAAGTAGAATATGATAGGGCGTGTGTTTTTGTTTCCAGTCCTTCACACTATTATTCTTAGTTTTAGGTATATAAACCCACACTCTTGACCACATGAGTTTGACATGATATTAAGTGATATTTTGGGGCATGAAATATTAGGATATTTACTTAAGAGTAATAATGACTTCACATGTACTATTGAGGTTTTTATCTTTGGTAGTAGAGTTAACAATAGGGGAAGTGCTGGTTCCATAATGAGAGACATGAGCAGAATTATGTTAAAGAGGTGTCCTAGGAAATCACAGACTGGGAGAAAAAGATAACATTATTGTCAGGAGATATTAGAATCTGATATATTAGCAGGTAAAAATTTTGTGTGTAATAGCATCTTTTAACTATAAGGTATCCTTTCATGCCCTGTTTAATGGCCCTTATTTTGAACTACATTTTGTCTCTTTTTAATATGGTTACTTTTGTGTTATTTAGGTTCACATCTGAATTCCTATATGTTCCCATTCCTTTGCAATCAGACCTTCTTTGTCATTTGTTTTAGTAACTGCCTTTTAAAGTTAATTTGGTGTATAAATAGATTTTTCTTTTAAAGCCATTTTATGATTATATGTCTTGTCTTCTCTGAGAATTTTGACCATTTTTATTATTCAGTTTTATTTTTGGTTTATGTATGGAATTTTACTTGACATTTCATAGTAATGTGGTTTTTTTCTGTGATTGAGTGGTTTGTTTCTGTGAATGTGTGTGTTTTAGATTATCAGCCTACATTTTCATTCTTCTAGGGAAGCTGGAGGTAAACTATTATTTTTAAAGGAATAACTAGCATAAGTTAGAAACTTCATCTTTCTCTCCTAAAATAAACAAATTATTAAACTTAATTATGACAGATTAGTTTATTTGAACTGTTTGTTGGCATGTATATAAGTTGTATACTTATATGTAAAAGCTTGAAGTTTTTTTTTTCAGAAAGACTCCTCTATGTTTGACAAAGTCCTGTAATTCAAATTTTGAAATTATTTTTATATAGGTTATCATGGTCTGAGTAGAGATTTCTGGGTTTAAAATTATTTTCTCCAAGCCTTTCTACAGCTTTGTTTTCTAGAATTTACCTTTTCCAGTAGTATACATATTGACAATCTGCTATTTGTTTCTCTTGAAGTGTATTTTATAAAATTTAAGGATTTTTTAAATCTTCTTAGAGTACAGGAACTTTACTTTCAAATATCTGATGGAGTTTCTTCTTTAAAAAATCTTTGATTTCATGCAGTTATAGATAATAATTTCATACTTTACTTAGCTAAAAGATACATCATTTTTAAAAATTTAGGTTTAAACTTTCCTGCAATTTCTATATTGTTCGTTTCTGTAATTCAATTGTAAAGACTGAAAGGTTCTTGCACTAAATTTTAATTACCTTAAATTTTCATCAATAATTTCCAGCTCTACTTATTTTTTTTCTCCAGACTCTGAGATGAACTTTTTTTTTATATTCCAGGTCACTGATTTGATATACAAGTTTGCCCATTCTGTTATTTAACCTGATTCATATACAAATCCATCAATAATAACAGAATCTTAAAAGAAGGAGATGCAATGATATATCATTCTGTGCAAGTAAGTGCAGCATTTTGTCCAGGGGTAATTGAAGCCTGAACATCATTCTGTTTTTACTTTCATGTGTCTATTGTAGTAAGAGGAGAAACATCCAATTTTTCCTTTTTTTCTGTGAGCGTGGAAGAGGAGTCTGGTTTGTTCCAGAGTTTTCATGCCACGCCCTCTTATTGTCCTTGCCTTCCTCATCCTCCTAAAGAGGGACTTGCATAGCTTTATTGAGTTATTCATGATCCCTGAAGTGACTTCATGGCTGCACTCCAGGTTGCTCAGATGGGAGGTACACTTCCACTCTCAGCTGTGACCCTTTCTTCCCTTTCTTCAAAGCCAGGGAAGCCACCTCTAACATGGTAAAGACCTACGAGGGATCTGGGCCCATTATTAACATTTTCACTCTCACCAAGTTTGTATAAGTGACCTTAAGAGAGCTACTCTTCCTGAAGTTTCCTCAGGAAAGTTCCCTCCTCCATTTCTGGGGAGATTCCTCCATTTCTGGGGAGATTCAGCAACTGTCTATCAAACAGGCGTTCCTCAACTGCCACCACAATGGCTGTGGCTGTTCTGGATGCCCAACATCTGCTCTGGAAAATGCTTGACCTGATTGGACAAAGGACAAATTTAAATTAAGAAATAGAACAGAATTTGGAAAGATTGGTAAACACATATAACTTGAGTTTAGAGCAATTTGGCCAACCACCAGCTCAAAATTGTACCAACTAGAAGACTTGAATATGGACCAGTCTTAGACCTGTAGCTGCTATACAAGTCACCCTCCTTCCACTTTTTGGGCTACACTATGAAGACACCCCCTGGTTTACTGACCTCTGTGCTGCAGCACAGTCCTGTTCAAGAAAAGCCATATACCAGGGGCCCTGTGAATATGCTAGTGATTTATTTTTTGGGGGTAATATGGACTTTGAAGATTCCGTAAATCTACTTGGAATTTTATCCTGAATGCTGTAGACACAATGGTCTTTCAAAAGAGAAAACTATAAAAACTAGCAGCTGTCAGCTCTGAAATGCTCCAGAGGCAGATAGCAAGGGTGGTAAGCAACAGAGAACAGCAAGTTAAGCAACTAACACAAGCCATCATTAACTGGCAGTGGGTAGCAGTGGGAAAGCCCTGAAAGTGTTTACCAATGCCACCCAGCATTAACTTGTGTGGACTGGCACCTTCAGATACCAAGTCTGTAACACTGAAAAATGGTGGTGATTGGGGCTCAAATCTCAGTGATGATAGCAGAAGTGACCTTTGTCAACTCATGATTTCTATGTAAATTGAGTGCAAGAACCCTTAACCACAATGTTCTCTTTCCGTATTGTGTGCCCATTGGATTTGATACTATTGCTTGTTCTAAATATTTTATTTCTGCTTTTTTGAAGTCGGGTACACTATATTTTTGTGTACTCTCTCCATTATAATTGTGAAGTAACTTCATGCTCAATTTATGAAACTAAATTTCTTGGTTCAAATCCATGTAGATTTTTTGTGATTTAAGGAACAGGTTCTGGAATTAACTTGGTTGTGTTAAATCTTGCCAGTTTTGAAGTAAAAAGAATATTTTTAATACATTTTCTTTATCTAAAACATAAAAAATTACTTTCTTTAAATGATTGCTTTGAAGATTCAAAAATTATATGCATAACACACATACCTAGATTTCCTATCATAATCAGATTTCCATAAATATGAAAAACATCTATATTCTATGTTTTTATCTTTAATTAGGCTGAAAACAATGAGAAAATAAAAAAGAAACTACAAATAAATATAACTAAAACAAAGAATTAAAAACGTATTTGAAATAATTTTACTTAAATATATGTTCAATGAAAACTAGCCTTATGATTTGTAGGCCTAATTTTGTAATACTTTTCTATCTATACCAATAGAAAATTTATTTGATAGTAAAATATAATGAAAACAAGGGAACTATTTAAATTAATGTATATTCACTTCTTCTTAATATAAGCCTTATTTCTGTCCAATTGAAATATTTCCTGGACATAATACTTGAAGATGATTATAAAATAAAATAAGAGAACAGAAGGAAATCCACTAAGATTGTTCCTATAAGAGCAATAATCTGAACAGAAAATAGAATTGGAAGTGTACAATCATTTCTATGGCAAAATTTGTGAATAAGGAGTTGTCTTTCTGAAGAATGTGATCCCAAGATAAATATCATAAATGGCCACAGTGTTCGCTGGCTGTGGAGACTGCTAGGAATAAAAAAAGTAGAAAGTAAAATGGTTTTTGAGGTAATCTTAAAGAGTGGGAATAGCTACCTTATCACATCATGGAAAACTGCTATCTTTGGGTATAAATATAATCTCTTATTAGTTTTAGAAAATACACAATTGACCTCCATTACTTTCTTTCTTGGTTATAGTTTTCTTAGGATACAAGTACTTACTTGTGTGGTGACATTTATTTAAAAGTGAATGCTCAAAGACTTGTAGAGTAATCGCAATGAGAAAAGTGCTGAATGATTTTACGAGGCAATAATCCACTTCTCTTATTGCAAAACTCTAACCAGCCTTCAACCTTATAGTTTATCCACGCGGGAACCAGATTATTGCCTCATAAAACAGCTCGGTGCTCCTATTATGGCTTAAATATAATTGTGTTTAAAGACCTTGTTGATTCCATTTAGCAAAATTAGTTTTTATCTTATTTCATCATAACAGTGGCTTCTAATAACCTTGATGATATTTTGATGTGTGGCCAATTATACTTTCAAAACCAGAAAACAATAGTTTTCCTTAAAGTAAAATTTTCAAAAGAAAAAGTTTTGAATCTTTTTCACTGTAATATTAACATTTTTTATTGTTTTGAGATAATTTATTTTAATTTGGTAGAAAGTTAATTATAACTTTATAAAGACTAATAACATCAAAGTAATTATTACGTTCTCTATTTTACATACCCATTATACTTACAGAACTTTTAATAATGATAGATTGGGTTTTAGTTATATGTATTAAATATCATACATTTAATACTGAGTTATGAAAACAGCATTTGCAAGATTTGTGAGCATAGTCAAATTACATAATAGGTTATACCTAAATCTCGTTCTTTATTAAAAATGATGCAATTATAACAAAAATACTTTTCTCTAGTGGAAAATTTAATGAAAATTAAGTAGCACAAATATACAGCCAGTATGTTTTCTTTTTATGTATTTTTCTCTCCTGTTTTATATGTAAAACTGTATGTCTTGCAGACTTCACAAAAGAAAGATCATAGAGAAAGGAAATCAGAAAATAATGTAATCAGAGATATTTTTGTAGCAATTAAGGATCATGGAATAGAAACAAGAATGTAAAAACATAGACTATCTTTATAGAATAAATTTCAGCAATCTAACAAGAAAAGGGATAATTTGAGTCTAAGTCAGAAGTCACAACCGAGTACGGAGATGATGATTGGAAGTCTTCCAACAGTCCTCAGCTAATTTGTTGTCAAGCTAATTGGCTAGCCCTAGAAAATTTAGCTATGTGTGAAATATAACCGCTGATTTCAGAGAATTGCTTTTTCTGCTAATCACTTTATTGCAGTGTAGCAACAGCTCTGTGTGTCGCTTGTCTTTCTTGTGTCTTTCTTGGGTCCCTCCTGACGGATGGTCCCTCTTGGACGCTGATGACGTGGCTGACCTTCCTCTTCGTAACGTGAGTCTCAATTTTAATTTATGCGATTTGAATTTTTTCTGTTCTCAAAAGTGCATTTTCCTGAAGTCAAGTTTACGAAGTAGAAATTTTATAAACACTATTTGCTCCACAGGAACCCATGAATTATTTAGGAATCAATGTTTCTATCTTTTTTAAATCTTTCTTTTAAGGTAAAAATTATTGAGTTTGCTACCTACAAACTTATTATAACACTCAGAAAGAAGTAACAATCTGAATAATGTTCAGTATAAAAACCTTAAATATCAAGTCCACTTGCATACTAAGGATATGTTACAGAGTCTGGAGTACAGTGTAGCTTATTTAATTTAGTGTGATGTGTAAATTTTTTTCAACATTCCTAGTATATACTAGGTATTAGAAGTTAAAGTTGATTGTCATTTTTACTAATGTGGACTTTCAGTTATATTCAGTAACTTTGCCATAAATGTCTACTTAGTTTAATTTTTCTTTCTAAACTGAGGGAAAGCATCCTTCTGGGAAATATTTTTAAATGTTTTAAAATTATTATCGGCTACTTCCTAACTTTATAAAATTGAGAAAGGAAAAAATGTAGCAGTAAAACCAAGACAGAAGACTAGGAAAAATAGATTTTCTCACTCCTGTATAACCATAGTAAAATTCTTTAATCAAATTTGCATTATTTTTAGGAAATAATTTTGCTTATAAACTAAAAGTAGCAAATCAAGTCCACTCACTTCATTATATTATCCAATTCGCTTTTGATCCAGCCTACTGAGAGGCTGTGAACTTTTACACGTTATTATTTTCCTGGTCCCTTGAAAAATGACATCAAGGAAAATTCACAGAACTCTATACCCCTGCCTCATAGGGGTATAGTGAAAAAACCTATTAACATTTACAGGGTGCTTTTGAGCTCTTCAAAAGAAAGACATTACCTAAGAACAAAATAAATAATTTTAAAAGCAACATTTGAATAATTTAACTGT
The DNA here is from genome assembly GCA_004027295.1 of Dolichotis patagonum. NCBI lineage: Eukaryota > Metazoa > Chordata > Mammalia > Rodentia > Caviidae > Dolichotis > Dolichotis patagonum. Next base: position 107,711 of record PVJX010002403.1, on the reverse strand, counting down.
AAAAGAATCAAACACATATGCATGACATTTACGTAAATACAAGAATAGAATTAAGCAATGAAGTACTTGGCCAGTGTTGCTTTAGGTTTTATGAATTGGAAACACTTTAAACATGGTTTGATAGATTCCATAAAGCTAATTTGTAAATGTTTGCCAATTCTTGATACTATAAATAAATATTCCTTTATGAGTATTCAAAAAACTATTCATATTTCTAATAATTATCCCCAAGTTCTCAAAAGAACTTCATAATTTTAAGATATTTATTTCAAATCAAAAGAAATTATTGGTTTGTTTTCATTCAATACTGATTGCAAAAATAATTCTTATTTTCTACCCATTCAACTGATATTTGATTACATATAATTTTAGACTTTATTACAGACATTAGACATGCAACAGATATTTATTGAAAATTTTTGGAGTATGAAATGCTGAAATAAGAAATTATTATAAGTTGGCTCAATATCAGTAGAATCAATGTCTAACCTTGGAATCTCAAACATGACATTTAATGGACCTCCAAAGGCTAGCAAAATAGATGAAAATAATGATTACAAAGTTTTGGCAAAATCCATCATTAATGGGTCTTAAGCAGAAACTTTATGTTAACATACCACCCTGGCTTTTCAGTGGAAATTGTTCTTGCCAAAATTAACAAAGATTGGACAAAACTAAATATAAAAGATTAATTGTATTGCATTCTTAGTTCCTCCTTTTTGACACCACTCATTGTATTTAAGAAATAAAACTTTAGGATAATTAATATTCCTGTTTTGAAGCCACAAATGTCAATTTGATTTCACATAATATATGTCAGTCCACTCCTCTGGTGTTGCAGGGTTTTATGGTTTATGTCTGACTGTTCTCCTAAAACCTCATAGTCATAGGCTAGACTTCTTCAGAAGTGTCTAGCTATGGAGGGTGTGATGCTTGGGTTAAGGATGTGTGATTACTAAATCAGTTCACTGTTGATTTGGCACCACTCTAATTGTATGGCCTACATAGAGTAAAAAAGAGGCAGAAAGAGGCTGCTAAGTTCCCTTACTTGCTTTCTTTTTAATCTTCTGTCCACCATGAACTGTCTGTCTGTGATGCCACTGTGCTCTGGAGCCAGTAGATTACAGACTGAAACCTCTACAACATATGAGCTAAATAAACATTTCCTCCTTTAACTTGTGGGTGTTGGGTATCTTGTCTTTGCAATGAGAAATAAGACAGAATTTGGAACCGGAAAAATGGGGCTGCTACTGTAACTATACCTGACTATGATTCAGGAGCTTTTTAAGACTGCTTGTAGGAGGCGTTTGAAAAGGTTCAGTAATATTGGCTGAAAAAGTACATCTGGAATGCCTCAGAATGTACTGTATGAGAGATTCTGTCAGAGCACAGAAGACCATCATGCAGATAGAAAAGTTGCTGGTAAAAAACAGGTGAGGAAGCTGTATTCTGGAAAGAAAGGCTACACTGTTGGACTTAATACAATGTGTCTTATGGCTTAACAGAAAGTTTGTCTGCTTTTTTCTCATGTCCACAGACTTTGCCTAATACTGTGATTAAGGGCAGCAGACTAATTCACCTTGTAAAAGAAATTTTAATGAATCTAATGTTGAGGTGGGGGCACAGATACTGCTGGGGGCTTTTAGTCAAATTTATATTGAAAATCAAGAGCAAAGAGCCCAGCGGAATGATTCAAAACATTCTAAGTTTGACCAGAAGAGAAGTTCCACTTAAATTACAGCCTGCAAAGATAGAACAGAGGAGAATTTGATACTTAGCAAGAAAAATTCAAGTATTTCAGAAGAAGACAGTAGAGAAATTTCCCTCAGGATATCACAAGAACCAACAGGTTTCCAGCCTTTGCAACTGCAGAGATGCAAAGGTAAAAGAATTCTCTTTGAGAAGAGAGCTCTTCCATAGCACCACTTGCAGAATAGCAGCAGCCTAGAGATGTTATCTCTCAGGATTTGTCTAATAGGTACTTGACCTCTTCATCCAAGAGAGAAGGAAGCCTGGCTATGGCTCTAGCTGGCAACAGACCTTGGCATCATCCACACGGTGCTGGTTTTACGTGGATGCATAATGCAAGAGTTGTGTGGCCAGAAAGGCTTCCACTCAAATTTCACAAGAAGCCTTGGAAGGCCAGCCAGTGTGCCCCTGAGATGGCAGTGTGTAAATCTGTGCTTGTGAATCTGAGGGTGCTGTGGAGACATCAGAAATTTGGAGAAGCCAGAAGTGTAGATCATCTGAGGAAAACTGCAAAGAGCAAGCAGAACCAGTCAAAGAGAGAAGCCATGAGAACTACAACAACCAGAGGTGCCATAGGAGTGGAGCCACCCAACTCATTGTAATTCACGACTTGCATTAGGTTGCCTCAAATGTTGCACATAGTACTACAGGATTAATATTTGCTCTGTTGGATTTTGGGCATGCTTTAGTCCAATTTCTATGTATCACCCTATTTGTACCTTTTGGAATGATAATGTTTATTTTGTGCCAATGTACGTTGGAAGTTTTTAACTTTCTTTTCATTTGTACAGAGAATGGAAGCTAGGAGTTGCCTTACATCACAGAGGAGACTTTTGGTTTGGACTTCACAGGAATACTAAAACTGTTAGGACTTTGGTAATTCTTAGAGATGAACAGAATGCTTTTGTATAAAGCATGTTCATGAGACTTTGGGGGTTAAGAGGTGTAATGCTATGGTTTGTGTCTAATTGTTCCCCCAAAGCTTCATGAATCCTAGGTTGGGCTTTATTCAGAGGTGGTTGGATCTAGCATGTGTGACACTGGGATTTAGGATGTGTGATAACTAAATCAGGCCACTGATTTTGTTTGGCTCCATGATAATTCCTGTAGCCTAGAATATAAAAAAGGCAGAAAGAAGTGGCTTTGATCTCTTGCTTGCTTGTTTTGCTACCTTCTGCCCACCAAGAACTGTTTCTCCTTTGTGATGCTTGTATGTCATTCCACCCTACATTTGAGCCTGTCGATTATGGGCTCTACAATCTGTGAGCCAAATAAACCTTTCCTCTTTTAATTGTGGGTATTGTGTAATTATCTCAGCAATAAGAAAAGTAACTAACACATAATAATTTTATTTCTAAAATTGTTATATTGATAAATTTGATAATATCTTTGAAAGCATTTATATAGATAGTTCCATAATTAATAATAATCACACTTTAAAATGAATGGAAAAGAAAAATGAATAATAAAAATATCATTAAATACTAGCCACATGCCAAACTTTAAACTTTATGGACATTACCTTATTAAATCATAACAAGTGTATATAGCAAAGTATTACTCCTCTTGCATAAAAGGGAAAATTAGAGCATAAATGGCTAGCTTGCGAATATACACTAGTCAGAAGACAAGCTTAGAATGTAAAACTGAATCTAATGTAGCTCCAAATCTAATGTTTTCCCCCTTATATTCTACTACCTGCTAGAATAATCCATTTTGAGGACTTCTTATAGCAGTTACCACAATTGCAAAGATTTTCTCAGAAGTTATTATTTTGATAGCAGTTGAGGAAATTGTGGTTGTTAGGTCTTCCACAAAGATGATCTAGCCCAGTTGCTGTTAATCTCATTCATTAATTAACCTTACCAGTAGGTATGTGTATATAGGAAGAGACATTTCATTAGAAGATTTGGTACAATCTGTAGTTCCAGAAACTCAGTGGAAGACTGGAAGCATCCCCCATAGATAAGAGATACTCCTGTATTCTCATTTAATCTTCTGGTTGTACTTTCCTTCCTGTTGAGGAAAAGGCCAACTAAGACATTGTTTAACTTTAAAGTAGCTCCTCATTTATTGTACATAAAGCATATTTCATTTCCTTCATAAATACAATATTACTATATTTAATCTTTCAACAATTATAATCATTGAAAAGAAAATAGACTATCAAGTTAATAAGGCATAATCCTGGACACTAGTCCTTTTTGATTTGGTGCTCTTGATATCTGTACTAACACTAATTAATATATATTAAATTCTAACATCAGGTTTTTTAATTTAATTTGAAAAGGCTGTTCCTAAACAAACCAAAAAGGAATATAAAATGAAAATTTGGGGTATGCCACAAAACCAGTGTTTTGTGTCTTCTGGTGAGCATCTTCTAGGACTTGGGAAGTGGTAAACTTCAGGATTCAATTCAAGAACTCATATTGGCCGATCCTTCGTGTTATGATTATAATGTCAGTTATTATTCTTGATTTATAGATGAGAAAACTGAGGACCTAAAAGTTCTCATCACCTATCTTCTGTAATTTGGAACATTTAGGTACAGTTTGTATGTTAGAAGAGGGTTGACACAAAATGTTTACCTTTTTATCTTCTTTGATGGAACAGTGTTTATCACTGGATATTTATCTTGTACTACTAATTTCTGATTGTGGAAGAGGTGTTAGATGTCATATTTCTTTCCCTTTTTTCTTTGAAAGTAAGGAAAGAATCATTCCTCAACTGCAAAACTTATAAAACATTTGAAGAGCTAGAAATTCTCATTGCAACTTTAATAGTCTTCCAATTGATAACTCTTAATTTCTGGCACAAAAAAATTGTGCTTCACAGTTTGTGATTATCTTTAATTAGCTCTTTTTATTTTGATATTTTAATTGCTTCCTATCTATAAACATCATTGAATCAGCAGATTAACATATAATTACTATACTTATGTACTGCTTGTATGTTAGAAGAGAGAGGACATAAAGAATATAAAAAATTTTAAAATTATCCCAGAGAGTCCTCAGGTTAAAATAGATTTAAGAAGTTTCTTTTTACATTATATAGTGATATGAAAGATGTGCAAGAGATTTTATATAAATGTGAAGCTTCATGGACAGTTTGGAAATCTACAGAAATATTTTCTACAGCAGTGTGAGGCTAAAAGAAAAAAACAATAGATTATAACAGAAAAGTTTTATAGTAGGGAAATCTTTAGGGTAAGACTTTCAGACAGTAATCTAGGATGCAATGGAAAAAATCAAGAATTATCATGTTAAAGAAATAATAAAGAAGAAAATAAAAAGAACTGTATTGTTATTCAAGTACAAGGTGAATAGAGTAGTAGGAAACATTAATTTGATTGAGGAAATATTTTCCCAATTAATTAATTGTAAGTCAGTAGAAACTGCTGACTTACTTATTATATTCAAAACGATTTTAATATATTTTACTCCTACCGGGCATTTTTCTAGATGGCAGGGATATAATAGTGAACATGAGAGATGAAAATCTTGGCTTTTATGGATGAAGACCTACCTTCAGATTTAAGCATATAAGCAACGTAATTGTTCTATCAAACCATGTTGGTTGGATCATTTCTTAAACCCTCTTGAGTTCATATTATAAAACAGGCCCTTATATTTATTTTATATTATTTATAAAATAATATAATTATATTTATTTTATAAAATAATATATTAATAATAAATATTTATTTTATATTATTTATAAAATAATATAATTTATTTTATATTATTTATACTATATATTAAAATATATATATTTTATATTTATTATCCTAAAACCAATGATTGTCATCTTAATTGGACTGTTTATTCAGTGTAAAAGTTAATATCCTCCAGGAAAATACTAACAAAGAACCTAAAACAAAATAAATACTAAAATACACTTTATGAGAAAGATAAAAACAGTCCTTACTGCTTCAAAGACCATGTTTCATGTTTCTGAAGGTAGTTTTCTTTTATTTTTCTCTTTTAAAAAATATTTCTAAACAGTTTGAGGTCTATTCTAGGCTTATTCATATTATCTAACACAATCAGACAACATCTATAATACTTTATCTGAACTCTGTAAGTCAGAACAAATGAATATTCTGGGCAGAAAATAAAACTACTGAATAATAGTTTTATAACTTGCAATTATTCATAAACCATAAACTCTTATCATTTTCCCATATTTGAGGACAATATTTCTTTGAAAAGTGTAAGAGGTATTTTACCTCTGCAGCTTCTTGGATTTTCTATTTTAAGGCACTGGGTCTTTTTGAAATGTGAGGTTTTGTGAACTTGCTTTGGATATAGCTTTTTGAAAATGCCAAGGAGAAATTCTAAACTTCTTTTTGTGATATGTTCTTGTTCCCATCAGTGACCTCTTCACTGAGGAGAGAGGGAGGAAAGGAAGAAAGAAAATGAGATTTTCTCTGATGACAAGTCAATTTAAGAGAACCCTCTGATCAATGAGTGTGCTTGGCTAAGGCAAGAGGCTTCTGGTTTCTTTTAAGGGAAAAAATGCCAATGTCTTGTTGTCTTTGAAAGTCGGGATTCATATTCTCAATAAGACCTTGTAAAGTTAGGACTGATTTTGCATAAGGACTTCACTTTCAGAGTATTAACATATTCTCAGCTAAGTTAATGGCATGGAGAGAGGAAGAGAGACTCAAAAATTGTTTTTGAAAAAAACTTACTAGAGAAAGTATGCTGATGACCACTGTCATATTAGACAAAATCAACTTCAGTGGAAGGCTAAGCTCATTTTTAAAAATATACATGACATTGTTTATCTGTTTACTAATTCAGTGGGGTTCCTAAGGCTGAAATTATTTCAAATCCAGTCATTTGGAAGCTTGCAGTATGTATTGAATTTAAAAGCTATAACTTGAAAAATATTTCAGGATGAATTGCTTACAAGGAACAAAACACTAAGAAAACAAAATGTAATTTTTTATCCTATTTCATGTAGGAAGCCAAATTGTCTGTTAGATTCAACATAGTGAGAGGTAGGCAAACATGTCAACAAATGTCATGTCTCTGTTGGTGACAACTACTTGTGGAGCTGAAATTGTTTACTCTGAGAAATCTGATTACATTAATGATTTCCAGCATCCCTTGGCTAGCATGAAATGAGCTCATACTTTCCTTTGTTCACAATGTGTTACAAAGAGCTAAATGAATAACAGTACTAATTTGCTTTAATATACTGCTTCTCATCAAAGTATCTTAAAGTGCTTTTGCAAAGAATTAAACTGCACAGAGATCAGTAATGCATATGCTGTGTTGTTATTTACGTCGCAAAGTGGAGATATAAGAGCTTAAGTGGTTCTGCCCACATCTATGTAAAAATCAGTCAAAGATTCATGAATTAATTGCAGGAATTCTGGCTCCTCATTCATTGATCCAAAGCGGTTCCTCATATTTATTAGATAGACATATTTGTCTTTAAGAGCTAACCAGAGGCTTGCGTTTCTTACAGGTTTATCTCAGCTTCATAATGAATTATGCAAAAGAGTTACCAGGTAGGGCAAGGTTGAACTGCTCAATTTATAATGAGTGTCACTATTTTTTTTTCAAAAATAATTTGGTTGACAAAGATAAGATCTTTCATGGGCACATCACTTTTTCCTGGATTGCTTATTTCTAACACGCTTTGTTTAGAGAGGAATTTGCCTGTCGGTGATCAAAAGGGCAACCGTACATTTTCCTATTTAAAAATTTAAAATTAGATTAAAATTCTTTAAATAGATGAATAAACAATGAAGTGTGCTGCAGAAAAGGAAAGACAAAATGGGAAAGTAAAGCAGGCAGTATTTTTGGCTTCTGTCCCATTTCAGAGTAGAATTAAGAGTTCACCAGTGAACATTCCTTTTAGAAGGCAATTGAGGTTCAGATTCAGATTCAGATAGTCTGTTTCTCTTTTAGTAGGCCATCTCTCTCTCTCTCTCTCTCTCTCTCTCTCTCTCTCTCACACACACACACACACACACACACGGGTACACACATGACATATAAAATAGAAAACATTTTCCATTGGCTATCTTATGTAGGAATAGCTTTGTGGAATATTGTCATTAATTGATGTATTTCAGCTGCATAGTAGTCTTTACGATCCATATATCCTTTTCAATATATATTACTAAATCTAAAAAAGTTATATCTAGCAGGTTATGGTGGTACCTCCCCAGCTGGGGAGGCTGAGGCAGGAGGATTGCTATGTAGCCTAAGCTGCATAGTGAATTCAAGGTCAGCCTGAATTTCATAGTGATAACCTGTCTCAAAAATAAACAAACAAATAAAAAGTTACCACTGAAAGTATAAGATGCTTCATTTCCTGAGTACGATCTATACATCAGGTTTAAATAACATCTCGTGATGGACTAAACGTCACCCAAAGTGACGGTGTGCAGGTAACCTGGAGGAGAAGTGAAGGTAAAGAAGCTGGTGACGAGGTTGAGGAGAGAGGCTATGTGATTCTTTGGTCACCCTGATGTACATATTTGGCTTTATGCAAAGGAACAGTGGCGAATGAATGAAAAGACTTAAGGAGAAGAAAAATGTGATCAAATTTTAGTTTTTTTAAAAGATTGCTCTGGTTTCTGTTTGAGAATGGATTGGAGATAATTAGAATGGATGTGAGAACTTTATGAGACTGATTTCAGACGTCAAGAGGGAACATAATGATAACTCACATTAGACTTTGTGATACAGTCTCTGGAATAACATCTTTCCTTCGTATGTCATTGTGAGTTTCTAAAACAAAATAAAATATATTCACTTAGTTCCAGGTGCCATCTAAACAGGAAGCCCAGGGATTAGCCAAATATGCAATCAATGGGTATCCTCTATGGATTAGTAGAGCATCCTGCCAGTCTGTAGGCCTTTGCAATTGATCAAGTGGTCCCCTAAGAGTGTGCGAATTGACTCCAAAGAAGCCAGAGAATAATCTTGTACTCTAAGGAAGAAGATGATGGTCACCTATCATTACAGCCTTACTGAAAATTTGCAGTAAGGACAGTCTTTCAAAACCAAACAAACAACTTACATAAAGCCTTTCTTTTGTATATCTAATGTTAGGAATAAAGTTCGTATAATTTAGTGTTATTTGTTATATGCTTTTTTTCTTTTGAGCCTGTATCTTTTATCTCACATCAGGAGCGATTCACAGAATAGGTGATGGTGGTATACTCCTGGAATCCCAGCCCTCTAGGAAGATGAGGAAAGATAACCAGAAGCTTAAATCTGGCTTGGGCAATTTAATAACTTATAATGTCACAAAATTTTAAAAAACCATAAAATAAAAGGGTTGCAAACGTAACTCAGTACAAGGACCCAGGGTTTAGTTCCAGTATCTCTAAAAGAATAAGTAATATATTTCCACCTTTTAAAAAGTATGTACTGGAGCAATGAAATGTATTCTAAGAATTGTTTAACTATGCACTACTAGATCATTTTTCTAATTTAAATAATTCTATTTTTGTTGAGAAATTTTTACATTTAAGAAAATCTGAGATTGTTATAAATACCTCACTTTCAGTTTACCAAACAATATTACGATTGATTAGAAAACAGTTTAACTATGGCAACAATATGAATCAGCTTACCATTTTTCCACCCCTTCATTCATCTTGCAATGAGATAATGAGGCAAGACGACTCTAGTAGAGATATTACTTTTAGCAGAATAATTCGTCTGTGAATAGCCCCAGATTGCAAAAATTACAGCATCATTTAAATATTATTTATGGTTAGTATGAGGTTAAAACTTTTGGCAGTATTTCACAGTGCATGGAAGAAAATCTATTCAAAGCAGTATATTTACACACTGAGAAGAAATAGATAGTGATGATTCGTCTTTTTAAAAAGGTAACAGAACTTGTTGACATATCATTTGTTTAGGCCACTTTACATTATTTTTAAGCTTAGGTAAATATTATCTCTTAAAAAATAATTTCTAAAGCTATCCAAATTTATTTCATATCTGATGATTGGAGAGTCATGGAGTCTTGGTACTTTCCTTCTATTTGCCTATAGGCAAATATAGACAATAACTACATAATTCGCAAATAAATCTCATAATGTAATTTCCCCTTTTACTTCTAAATGCCATAAGATCTATAGGAAATTTTCTGCTGTTTTTGTAGTAAATAATTATATATAACATGGCGAGCTTCGGGGTTGAAAATGCAATGTTAAACTAAACATGAAAAACACAGAATTAGAAATATTAATCAGGGTTAATGGAAATTTAAAATAAATAAACAGTTGTAAAGTTTAATTAAATTGCAACATGCACAGAAAAACTCCTGAAATATCCTCTTTTACTTACTCACTTCTCTAGAGCCCTATTCATCACAGTACAGTAGCTGCCTTTGGTCAATCACTTCTTTTCTTCCACTGATGGAAACAGGATCAAAGCAAAAGGCCGTGTATGCTCATAAAATATGTATGGTGATGTATTATCCACTGCAGAATTTAAGCAGATAAATATAAACAACAAATGTCCCATTGTTGCCTAAGATTGAGAATTGAGACATCTTAGTGATCACTTGTTTGCAAGAAAAAGAAACTAATTGAATTAACAAGAAAAATATTTATTTCTACCTTATCAAAGCCTTATCAATGCTTCCACTTTTTTCTGAAAGGTAAAGTTGTCAAGAAGTATTATAGGAAAGAGAAAAAAGTATGAAACTTGTGTTTTTGTTGTTGCTTTAAATGGCTATAAATTTGATTTGTAATCACAATAATACCATGTGTCTAGCACAAATGAATGTGGAAATACAATTATGAAAAACTGGAAAAGTGAGAAAACATATATAAAAAGAATAAATAACAGTATGGTTGCCTATTTTCTGTCTTATTGCTCAGAGACTTCAATGTAGGTTCATGAAATCAAGAAAACTGTCTGTAGTACGTACTGCCTCACTGAAGGAATTTCCCCCGAACTCCTGTGGTGGAACCCTGAGCGCTAACATTATCTTTTCACCCCTTACCAGCTGCTTAGACTGTCTGTCTTACTTACTTTTCTTTTTGCTGAGACAAAATACCCTACATGCAAAGTTAAAAGAAAACAGGTTTATTTCGGCTCACGGTTTGCAGAGGCTTCAGTTCATAATCAGCTGACTCCCACCCAGGGTGGCATGGCAGGGGCATCACAGAGGAGAAAGAGTTCATGGCAGAGAAGAGAGGCAGAAGACAGCAAAAGCAAGCAAACAACCAGTGGTGACAACAGCAGCTTCGTTCTGCCCCTTTTTATATCCTATCTAGGCTGCCTGTCTTAGGACAGGTGCCAAACTAATCAGTGGGCTGATTTAGTAACTACACATCCTTAATCCCAGCGCCACACAATCTCTAAAAGTCCCAACTTTGACTGCATGAGATCTAGACACAAGCTGTAACACCATCACTGCAATGAGAAGCAAACCAAAGCACTTTAGGTCATGTTCACTCCCTTACATGTCTGGTTTCTGTGATGACATTTGGATGCCTGTCCTGCTGGATTAAGAATGAAGCAAAGTGAGAGCAACATTAAGGGACCAGGACATCATTCCTGCCAGTTTGGAATGGTCAGCTAAACATAAGCACCCACAAACCAACTCTTGGCTTTGATCAATTTAGTGAACTGTGCTTTGGGTTCTGGTTTTAGTAGTTATAGTTTTTTAGAAAACAGAACAAGTTTTGATCCATCTATCTATCATCTCTCTCTATATCTATCATCTATTTATCTATCTATCTATCTATCTATCTGTCTATCTATCTGTCTATCTATGAATCACCTTTATGGGTCCAGAGGCAAATGAGCCCCAAGACTGGCAGGGTGAGCGGGCAAAGCAGCAACCCAGAAGAGTGGATGGTGCAGTTCAAGTTCAAGTCTGAGTGCCGGAGACCTGAAATAGGTGGATGGTGCAGCTCTACTCTGAGGAGTGCAGATGTGAGACAAAAACAACTGGCCTTGCAATTCAGCTCTGAAGACAGGAAAAATACTGGCTACGATGCAATGGGGAAAGAAGAGTTGTCTCAGAATTGGGGTATGCCAGCCTTGTTCTTTAGATCTTTCAGTTGACTGTATAAGACAGAGCCATATTCAGGAAGTGCACCTACTTTACTCAGTCTGAGATAAACAGATCATCTCCCCAAAAATTCCTCACAAAAACAACCAAAGTAGTGTTTGAATAAATATCTACGTAACCTGTGATGTAATTAGCACATAACATTAAGCAGTGCATTGGTCTCATGATAGGATGGAAGGCTGGTGGTGAGCCTATGTCGTAACTGTTGTTTTTCTTTTAAGGCCAAATATGTTAATGTCTAAGTTGTTTTCCCTAAGCTAAAATCTCAGTATTCAGATTTAATTGCAATACTGGCACTTGGCAATAAATAAAAGGGCTTTGAGTTATCATTTGGGCCCTCATCTCAAAAGTTTGCTCTAAAAGGTAAAGAATTTAATCCTGCCATTTCCCGGTATCCCTCATTGTCATTGTCAGTTTATAGAATCCTTTGATTGTAAAAACATTTTGAAACACACATTAATGCTTACTGTATACGAAAAGTCTGCCTCATCTGCTGTACTATTTCTCTGCTTGTGTACAACTTTAGAAAAAACTCTCCCTTACAAACATTACTTATACTCTCACTCCTGGCTTCATCTTTATTCTTCTCTGTCAGCCTTTTCTGTTTTTATTGTTTGTGTCTAGACATCCCTACAAAATCTTATGCAGACATAGATGGGGCTTTTCAGAAGTGGTAGGATCTATAGTGTGTGAGGGTAGGATTAATATGTGAGGCTGGGATTAAGAATGTGTGATTATACTGATCGTGGATAATGTGAAAGCCCTCCTATATGTGAGTGCTACCCACCCTAAGAGCATGTAGCCTGGGTAGAATATAAGGGACCAAAAGAGGGTTGCTGTTACTGTTTGTCACTTCTTGTTTGCTATTTTGCTGCTTTGCTGCCTTCTGCCCACCATGAACTGTTTCTCCTCTGAGATGCCTCTGTGCCTGGCCAGCCTGACTTAGAGCCAGTCAAATACAAACTGAAATCTCTATAAACTGTGAGCTACAATAAATCTTTCTTCCTTTAACTCAGGTATTTTTTCTTAGCAATGAAAAAAAGCAAAAGATATGCCACATCAGCAGTACACTGGTAACCATGAGTTTACAGTCATTTTTTTTCTTTTTCCTACTGTCATTTCTCAGAATTAATACATTTGACATAATTTTTCTTCTTGTCCTATCTTGGAATCCCTTTTTCCTATTGGCTTCCCTGGAAAACAAATCCTGTGGTGTTTCTCCCTTTTCAACACTAGTTGTTACCTCAGTTACTCTATTACTTTCTTTTCAGCAGCCAACTCTCAGTTTTGGAAATGTGGAATAATTCTGTTCTAGGTCCATTAATTTCTTTATCTCCAGTCCTTCTTAAAGTATTCAATATATTTTTCAGTCCAATAATGTTAAATATCATTTGAACATGATTTTCAGCGTGACTACTAATTTCTAAGGATTAAATAAATTTGTGCAAATAGTTCGAACTATGTCAGGTAAAAAGTAAGTGCAGAGGTAAAATAAATGGTGTATATGTGTAAGCTTGTGTACTCATTCACTTCCAGGTGCTACTCCTGGTGGTTTGTTTTGTGTTTTGTTTTGTTTTGATTTTGAGAGGTTTTTTTGCCATTCTAATAACTTAATGAATCTTTCCTCCTTTCCTTCATAATGGATACACTGATACTAATGTGTAGTGTATTGTCATAGAAAAGGACATTAAATCCAGAATCAGTGTCATAAAATACAGGCAAATGGTTACAAATTATAAGCTGTGAACTTTGAGTAAGTCACTAAAGCTTTCTGAGCTTCAGTTGCCTTGACCATATAAAGGTAATTAACATTATAGTAATGTCTATTTTATGAAGTAATGAAGATTCAATTACTTAGTATGTGTAGAGCAGTAAGAACAGTATGCACAATAAAATTTGTGGGTGAAATATTATTTTACCATTATATATGGCAAATAATATATGCCTATGCTTTTCATAAGTGAAAGTGTTTGTGGTTGTATTTTTCCAATGGATTATAAACGCATTGAAAACCACAAAATACAATATCCTTTATATCTTAGAAACTCCATCACAGCACTCTTCCTGTCATTCACTTTATTTCTAAACATAATACATATTTGATATAACTAATCTTAATTATATTCCAAGTGAATAATCTACCAATAAGATTTTACATGTACATCTTTTATTTTAACAAGTAAATTCTGTATAATCCTCTTATTACACAAATATTAACTTACACATAGACAGTTACATTGGAAAGATAGCTAACTAATGCTGTCTTTACATCTACATGTAAGAATTAAAATTATACACAAAATTAGGATTCAGTTCATGGATTAGGATTTCATTCTTATTTAGAAGTTCTTTATGTTATTAAACAGCATTGTGTGAATATCTATTTGTTGTAAACTTCGGACAAAGAGTTGAGAATATGTTTGTCAGAAAGGAAATAAAAAATAAAATCAATGCACACTAAATACTTTGGACCTCTTTTTTTGACAACACAAATATGAAACACAAGGAGCAATTACTGTAGACTTGCAAAGTAAATCCTTTCTTACATCATATTTCATTTTTCTTTGCTGCTGTAGAAATTAATTCTAGCTCATTCTAAAGTTGTAGCCCAAGTTCAACTGTAATTAGTGTCTAAAGAGATATTAGAAATTTTTCAGTTAGAGGAATGTTTCTATTTCTACTTCTCTACTAAAAAATATTTAGTTTCAGCTAAGAGACATTAATATCTCTGAGTAAAAAAGTACATTTTATTTCAATCTACTGTTAGCCAATATTTATGTACATAATAAAATGGTTAGACTTTACTAGGGTCTTCTTTAAATAAAAATAATTATTCTCTGAAGAATAAGTACAGTCACCATTTTAGCTATATTATATGGAAAGTGAGTCTTAACATTTTAATAATTTTGTATGATTGTTAATAAGAAATAAATGAGCAATAAATAATCCACTTTTTTTCCAGTGTATTTAAGAATGTGTATATGTTTTAAAATTTTATAAATATCATGGCTAAGATCTAAAGGTAGGTTTAAGAAGACAAAATAATGGAGGTAAGTATATTAACAAATATTGATCCTTCAGCTATTAAGTGTAAGACATTTAATTCAAGTCCTACTTATTGTAACATTGCTTTTAAAATGGTCAACAAATGTTTTCAAAAGGGCTCTGAGTATTTGGGGAATTTTTTATATTGGACAATCAGAAGGGTTACTTCACTTTGCAACTTTTGGAAGATCTTTATAAAGAGTATTCAAAGGAAAACCATGGACGTGAATGGTCTGACATTTGCATGCATGCATGTTCAAGGCATCAAAAGGCCAGTGCGATTGGTGCAGGCGAGCAAGCAAAAGAAAATATAACATTGTACAGACATCAGATCAGCCGGCACTTTTAAATGCTTGACAAGAATTTGAATTTTATTTTCTTACAGTGGAAATGTAATGGCAGTGATTTAATGCTGTGTAAAATCTTAATGATAAAATTCACACAATTCTGGATTTGAATGTGTGATAGAAGGGCAAAAGTCAAAAGCAGCGAGATGGAAAGATACTTGAAGTTTGGTGTAAATAGGACCAGAGATGGTGGTGAAGTCAGCTAAGGTTGTAGACATTAAGACGTGGTGAGCGTTAGTATACATATTTTAAGGGACTTTCCTGGTAGATGTAATGAGGTTGAGTTAAAAAAAGGAACCAATGAGGTGTATTAGGTTTTGTTCATTTGTTTCTTCCCTGAAGACATCAGGTGATCTTGATACTGTTTGCTAAGATGGTGTTAAAACAAGGAAGATTTGGAAATGGAAAAATTAGACATCTGAATAAGGTGGAATAAGTGTGTATGTTTGGGTTACAGCCAATTTGACATGTTTTTGGATACTGCTGTACACATATTATGAAGGAAATAAAATAAGTCCATTTGAGAGCTGAAGAGAGAAGGCAAGTCTAGAGACAAATTGAAGAGAGACGAGTGCATAGAACATACAAAAGGTAGTAAAAGCATGTCACATAGCTTCCTATGTGGAGCTGGATAAGAGAATTAAAAATGAAAACTCCATCCAACCAGAACTTGTTGGTCTGGAAAGAGACAAAGAACCACCAAAGAATCCTAGGGAGGGGATGATGTACAGAACTAGCAAGCCTGCAGATTGAGGAATTAAATCCAGGAAAGAAAAAACATTGAGAGGGAATGAAATATAAGCCATGTCAAGCATTGTGCAAAGACAAATTAGACTGACTTTTGTATGATATGGATTTGGGGGCCTCAGTTACAGGGAGAACTGGGTTAGTGGAAATGGTTAAGATACGGTGGTATTTGGGATATAGAAACAATGGATTTTGGACGTCTCTGCTGAGAAATTGCTCTGAAGAAGAGTGATATGGAGAATGGGGAGCATAAATTCATTCATATATTGGATTCAGTAGGTAAAACATTGAAGTGGTTTTTCTTTAGCAGCTGTCATAATATCTGCAGGATTGGAGCAGTTAGTCCGTATGGATAGGTAAACACCAGTCTCTGCAAATATTTTTCTGTCCTAGATTCTTTGAAACCAAAAGCTAGATGATGACATGCCCAATCTTTCCTGTTCACAGTCTCACGTAGTTGTTTTATCTTGCTTGAACCACCACATGCAGAGTGTCTATTGTGTACTAAGGACTCCACAATGATTTGCCGAGTTCAAAATAAAGTAGATATCGCTCCAGTCCTTCAAGAGCTCGCAATTTAATTATTCCTCATTAAATTCTGATTTTGTCTTATTTGGGTGTTGTGAACTTTAATGTCTTACCAATTGTGTTACTGCATTTAGAGGAAAAATTCATCAGTTCTAGATAGATAAAAATTAATTCACTGTCACAGTTAGTTTGGAATTAAATTTAAAAGTCCATCAAAAATAACTTTCATATTCAACTTTCCTGGAGAAAAGTATAAAGAACAAAAGCATCTGCAATGTGTGTAAGTTGGCAAGAATCCTCGTCTGGCACTTTCCAAATTGTTTTAGCAACGTTTGGCAAGAATCTATCACAAATTATGGATGATTATAATTTTGCAGTATGTGAAAGCAGATGGAGAAGATGAATTGACGGAGAGAATGTTTCTTCCTAGGAAACTGATTGGTAATAATAATTATGTTTAAAGGAGGCAAAAAAATCAAGAAAGAATTACACACTGACTTTATTATAGGAATATGTATATAGCTTTGAAAACTTATTCTAATGGAGAAAACCTTCAACTTACTCCAAGCTGGGAAAAAAATCTGCCAAAGATTGTTTCAGAATGATGTGTAGTATACAAACTGGGCAATATTCTGACATCTATAAAGGCATAATTATTTCATTAAAGTGCCTTTTTGCTAAGGAAAATAATTGATTACATTGGCAGTTCATTGAAGAATGAGCACATAATTGACAGTAGTTTATTTTTCTTAGAGATACTGTTTCTATGCTTCTAACAAATGAGATCAATTTTATGATATTTTTTAACTCATGAGTAATCACTTGGAAAATCATGATAGCGCTATAAAACAATGTTTCACAAGACATGAACTCATAGTAGGCAAATTTTATTTGCAGACAATTTATATTGGTCCTTTCTGGTTTGTGACAATGTAGTTCTAACGGGGGTTGGGCTCCAGTGTAGGAACATCTGGATTCTAATTCTGACCCATTTAATCCTCTGCAAATGACTCAACCTCCTTCCTACTCTTGTTCTCTTCATTTACCCCATCCTATGCCCAGGACTCAGCCATGACTGTAGCCCTACATCCATGCTCCATCCCCTCTTACCTGGGTTATTAAAATAACTTGGTTTCCTCTTTGAACTTTGCTTGCTTCAGACGATTCTCAAAACGACAGTCAAAAAGATCGTAAATCTAAATCTTATTGTGACACTTTTCTAATTAAACCTTCCAAATTGAGGTCTTTAGGGCTCCATTTGTGTTTTGCTTTTACTCCCTTAACCGACTTCAAACTGTACAGTTTCCTTGTGCCCCGTGCTTGTTGGGACTCTTGTCCTTGAACACACAACCTGTGCCTTGGTCCCGAGCTCTTCACCTTTATTCTGGCTTTTGCGGGAGCCCACTCCTCTCAGGTACCTTCATGGCTCTCCTTTTGCTTCAGCCAGCTGTTCCATCGGAAAGTTTCCCTGAACATCCTCTTTACAACTCAAATCTCACCCACTTCTCTGCCATCTTCCTAGTTTGCTTCTCTCTAGCACTAATGTCATCCATGTATTTTAGTTACTTGCTTTGCTTACTGTCTGTCATTCGTCACAGGATGCAAGATCCATGTCAAGAGATTTTCATTTGTTTTTAGTGTACCTGGTACAAAATAGGAACAGCAAACTTTTTAAGTAAATTAAACAATGTTGACTTTATATATTATTATTATGATTGGTAAAACAGGATCTGGAGGTTCCTTCTGATACTCGCAGGTGAGAGACAATATTGTTTACAGATAAAGCTACAAAAGCCTGACAATTTCACTAGGTTGTTATGGGGGTTAAACAAGATAAAAAATATCTACCCACAGACTGCTTTGAGGGGTGACTAGAACATTTACATGAAAGTACCCATCACGCTGTTTGGTAGGTAAAAGGTGATGAATTATGTTAATATAATTAGAGAGGAGATAATATTATGCTAATTGAAACATCATTTATTTGGGTCTTGATTTTGTATTTAGGAGAGACAATTATAGGGATTATTTTTTCTGGAAAATTTTGTGAGGCACAGATTCTTACCCAAGTATATATTTATTTTTAAACTTATTTATGCACATTTGAATTGTTTCTATTGTTCACTCAGCAAAATACATACAGCACAAAATGCAAGGCTATTTTATCAGTGTTGTCTCCTGCCCAAAGATTACCAGGAACACACTGGAGTCAAATAGAATCGGATTTATTGTGCATTGCAGTGATGTAGATGGAGACAAAATTTATGGGGCGCCGCGGTGTCTCAGGAAGGGAAGTAAGAAGATGGGAACTCTGATGGGTAATTTGGGGAAGCATTGATGAAAGAAGCACTCTGAACCAGGTACTTTCGGGAAGCAGGGACAATTCCATAACTCTTATTTTTCTAGATGATGAGAAGAAAGTTGTGAGGCTTAGTTTCTTTGAAAAAGTGGCAACAATTATTCATTGGTCTGGAGTAGATGACATTTGATAGTCCTTTTGTGCACATGATTTGCAAAATCATCTTCTTGTTTCTGTTCAGCCATGTATACTGAGTGGCCTTGTTTTTGTCTCACTGGGGCAGGGTCATGGAGTGACCTTTTGTGATGTCCATTACTTGATAGATTGTTTCTGTCCATAGATCACCACGACCTTTTTCTGACTACTGAGAACACAGCTCTGAGCAAAACCAAAGATTCACTTCCAGAGCAAAGCTAGCTCCCAAACGCCATTGACTGCTTTTTTCCTTTCTCAGACTTTGTACACATGCACACATTTGTTAAAACTTGGTTTTGATAGTTTTGGAACCATTTTCTTTTCCTTATTAAGTAGTAAGTCACCGAAATTTGGATAAATCATTCTGAAGATATATATATATATATATATATATATATATATATATATATATATAAACAAATTGCCAACATGTTTTTATAGCTAAATGAATTCTAATCTATTTATGATATAATTTTGGTACAAAGTAATACTCAACTTTTCTTAGGTGAACACTTGTAAATATCCAAATATAGGCTAGCTTAATAATATTTTGCAACAAATAAGATTTTCCAAACACATTATATATATATAATATATTATTGATGTTAAAATTTTTCTTAATGAAAGTAAAAAAATGAAAACTGTAGGCAAATGTGTTTTTGTGATTTAATCACATAAATGCATTGAATTTCCTCCAAGGCCCTTTGAATATTATCGTAGTTTGCATCAATTCATACCATTTTTTAAAAAATTTTGGTTCTCTATTAAAAGATTTGCACTTAAAAGTTTATTATATCCCACTTAATAGAAAAACAGACTTATGCCATTTTATATATTAGTCAGCTGTTGATATTTAAGAAAATAGTTATTACACTGAAATAAAACCTAGCATGCTATTTTAAATGTTATTGGGTTAAGTTATTGAGCTAAATAGCTCTCATGATAGATAGATAGATAGATAGATAGATAGAAGATATTATAAGTAATTTTATAGACTTTTGCCTCTGCATATTCACCTATTTGAATCCATTTTATTAGGAAAATGAGCTATACAAAGACATTAAATTATAGTAAAAAGCATACAGAACTGAAATGAAGAACTAGTGTTTTCCACTCTGCAGACAAGACTGTTTTTCTCTATAACTTATATCTTTAGGATAAGTTAGAAATACCCTGGAAATTTATCCCTTTTTATGTAGCAACGTACATATCTTCAACATTTGTTATTCAAAAAACCCATGAACAACAGTGAATACAATTGTCCAGTTTCTTTTATTTTTTCACATTTTGCTAGCTTGAAAAAAAAGTTCCTTATTTACAAAACTTTCTAATGAATGTCAGACAGAGGTGATTTTCTACTGTATAGTGTGGAAGATAACTTCAAAATGATGGGCATGTTTCTGTTGCAACTAATTCTTATTAAATTTGCCACCTATATAAAAAATTTGCATTATTTATTTATTTATTTTGAGACAGGGTCTCGCTATGTAGTTTAGGCTGGGCTGAAATGCGCAGTAATCCTCCTGCCTCAGCCTCCCAAGTACTAGGATTACTATAAAAAAATTTTAAACATAAGCAACCATTGATGAAAATACTGCTTATTTTAAAGAATCTAAATGAACAGTTCCATATATTGCTTACTGTTTGTTGAAGGTATGTATGTTTAATATTTTAAGAAACAAATGGAGCCCCCAAATTCTGTGAAATGCTTCATTGCACGTTTCAGTGGTTTATCAGTCAGAATTTAAAAAAATTGATTGAAAATGGATTTAGAGTGGGGTATGCTACCTTTAAACTTCAATTATATGTTTAAAGTACTTCTTAATGGTAATTCTTCCAAGAAGTCTGTAAGAAAATAAAAATAAATTCTGATGGATTCACCATAATTTAAAGGATTTTATCATCTCTTTTTCTTTTTAACAAATAATTTTTACAAGAGCTTTTAGGCTCATAAGTTTAGCTAGAAATTCACGTGTTCTGCTTAAATCCTTTCATAATCCCAACCGTAGTTCATGTGCATGTGTAATATACATTGCAAAATGAAACACTCAATTATGGGACTATATTTACTGTACATGCCAGTCTAGTCATTGTCTCTGCCTTGGTGAGGCCATCCTTATTTAACACCTCATAAAAAGAAAATTCAACTTCTACAGAAGACTTAATTTATTGCACTCCAAGGATATGTGCTTTAAAAGGTCTCCTACTGTTATGTAAAGTAGGTCTAATGCTTGTAGTGTATTGTAGAATACCTTCATGCTTCAGACTGCATAGTCTTTGAAAATATAGATGCAAATCACAGAACAATAAATTCCAGGATGTAACAAACACCCCGAAGAAAACTTTAACAAATCATAACTGTCAGTGAGACAGATGATGACAGCTGTGTCATGCAAAGAATACAAATCACTATGCTGCTACAAGTCTCTCTGTTTCTGTCTCTGTCCTTTCTCACTCTGTCTCACTCTTCCTTTAGGTTGCAGGCGTACTACCAACCTTAATGATAAAAGCCTTCCACAAAAATAATTCTTAGGCCTCAGGAACAAACACCTCTTTGGCACCCTGAGGGTGTATTCCACAAACATCATCAATCTCCTTTGTAACATGATTTACAACCTTTCCTTTAGGTCGACTCGAACCATTTGTGAGCATGGCTCAGCAGCGTCACCCTGGGATTTTCCTCGACTTCGCCCCCTAAACACACAGCAACATAGCTATGTGCGCTACTGACAGTTTGGACGCATGTGCTCGACAGAGAAATCAAGTACAAGCTGCAGGTATGACACTGCAAAAGCACTTTCCCAATCAATTGCTTATTAATGACCTGACTCTAGAAAAACAGAAAGGAGAGAGAATATCTCTATGGATGTCCTGTAGCCAATTTGTTCTGTTCGTATGTTATCATAATGGCATACAAAAGAACGAAGGAATGATGAGCTCAGGGCATAAAATCTGGGGTATTTTTAAAAGGAGAAAAAATACTGAAGCCAGTGAAATAATTTGTATAAGTATATAGTTCTCTTAGCAAAACTCATATCTCAAGAATCACTAACATTTGTCTGATAAATGCCATCTTTCTGGATGTTTTCCTTGAGAGTCAGGAAGGGAGTCTATGTACTCCAGCTGAATTGATTTAGCATGTGCCTAAACCCACTCTTATTCTGAGCTCACTAAAACAGATGCACATACATTATTAATTGTTGA
This sequence comes from Dolichotis patagonum, assembly GCA_004027295.1. Taxonomy (NCBI): domain Eukaryota; kingdom Metazoa; phylum Chordata; class Mammalia; order Rodentia; family Caviidae; genus Dolichotis; species Dolichotis patagonum. The sequence goes on along the minus strand of PVJX010002403.1, from coordinate 85,529 downwards.
CTAACGCAATCATCATCAAGGACAGAAAAGCTATACTCCCATCAGGAAAACATACAAACACTATGATTACTTGAAGACATAGGCAGATCTTTAAGATGTATATATTGAGTGAAATTGTTACTACTGTCATGTCTAGTAAAATTTATGAAGGAAGTTTTGCCTGGCAAAATGTTTACTATAACCAAGTGATTCAAACCAGAGGAATTTGTGAAGCAGGGTTGATGGAAGAGTCAGATTGTTATTTTTCCCTTTCCCATCTCAACAAATTATATGCATTTATACAGAGTGGGAGGGAGAGAATGTAATAATGACACATAACTTCAGTCTTAACCATAAATCTCAGAATTTTTTTATAGTTGTATTATATTATAGGAAGTGATGGTTCACAAATCCAATCACTCAGGAAGTCTGGTGAAGGGCAATCAGATGATAGGAGAACATCTATATTAGGAAAATCAAATTCATGTTCATTATACAGGCAAAGGGCTTCACGTTTTCATTTTCTTGTTGCTTTGGTTTTTATGTGCTCTGGGCTATGGGCTGGGATGTTTTTAGTTTTAAGTATCAAATTCCTCAATCAGAACTAACTTGAGGTTTGGAAGTTATACTTTCTCCTAAACTACTGGCAGGATTATACATTGGAAAATTTGGGAAGGCAATATTGAAGTAGTTTTATACAGCCTTAAGAAGTGTCATTATGCTTTGGCAGAGTAATTTCACTTCTAAAGTGATCCCAAGGACAAAATTTGAAATTCATATAAATACTTTTATAGAGAGACATATTGTTAAATAACTAAAGAATAGAGACAAATTCTCAGTGATAAGAAAAGTTAAATTATGGCTCACACATATGTTGTGATAATAGGAAGCCATTAAGTTATTTTGTGTAGTATATTTCATTATTCTTCAAATAATGGGAAATATATATCATAATGTTAAGTTATTCATATTTTTAATCCAATGTGATTATAAAGAAAAAATATTGGAAGAAAATATTGAAATTTGAATAATTTTTCTTATGAAGAATATATTTACTTTTATTTTTCTGTATGGTTTATTTATACCACTGCTCTATAAATATTTTTAGCTGGAATATTGGTGGTTATAGAAGTCAAACATATTGCATTTTTCCAGTTATTCTATTTTGCTGGGCACAGAATGAAATTACACTCTCTAGTCCTTATGTATCAGACCCCATGTATGACAAGAACCATAAGTTAATCTTCCACTTCCATTCAGGATATAAAAACCATGGGAATACATTAGGCTCTTAACTGCACAAAAGCCAGGTAGTCTGTAAAATCTTACTTTTATTAAGAACATCAAATGCTTTACATCACAAGACAATCAGGCACCTGGGGTTTCAAGTCCCTCTGAAAACTAGCACACAGACCTCTTGACCTTTGCAGAATGTGGGGAGACAAAGCAACCCCAGAATACGTGGGTAATAAAAAGGCTAAAATGTTAATGAATCCTGAAGTACTAATGAAGACTAGTTTAAGAATTAAGGGTTCCTGAGAGCCTCAGACACAAGCAAAGTCCGTTCTCCTTGTCATGCTCTTTTCCATGGGGCTCCACGCAGTGATCAGGACAGACTGTGGAACAAGCCAGAAAATAGAGACAGCATGAGGTGCCGACACAAAACGTTGCTCACTACCACAGAGGCTTCCTCATAAGGAGCAATGCCATTTGCTTCTAAGAGGGGTGGAACATTCCCATCTTTACCCCAATCAGTGCACCAAGTGACATCGTCTATGGTCAACTGTTGTGAATCAGCTAGAAAAATCCCTGCTATTGACCCCAGGGGACATGATCTGCTAAGATGGTAGTGAGGGAAGCCATTGTCTATAGGAAAGGGGCAGGAAGCCACCTGGGAGCAGGATTTGCACTGATGTAAAGTGTACATCTCCTCTTCCAGACTGAGGTCCTGGAAACTCTCTACCAACCCAGATCACCCATGGATGTGAGGCAAAGTTCAGCAGTTAATGTTGGGTTTTACGATATTGATATTTATGCATTAACTGGGCTGAGCAAAATGATACCCAGAGAGTTGGTAAAATATTATTTCTATGTGTGTCTCTAAGAATATTTCCGGAAGAAGTTAATGGTATGGTTTGAATGTTTCTTCCTTGACATTCACCTATTGCTGGTGGGATAGAATTAAGTGGGACTTTGCGATGCTACACTATGAGGCCTCCTCCTTCATGAATGGGTTTAGATCTTCTTATAAAAAGACTTAACCAAGGATCTCACCCTTTTTACTCTTTCATTTTCTGCCTGGTGAGAACACAGCATTTATCTCTCTGGAGGATGCATCAGACAAACATCTAGAAAGCAGAGAAAAGCCCTTGCCAAACAACCAAACCTTCTGGCAACTTGATCTTGAATTTCCAAGCCTCTAGAATGGAGAGAAATAAATTTCTGTTCTTTATCAATCACCTAATCTTAAGTATTCTGGTAGCAGCACAAAACAGACTAAGAAAGGAAGTAATAATTATAAAATAAAACAAATGAATTACTATGAGTAGCTCAAGGATTCTATAAGACTTGTCATTTCTATCAATTTCAGCATTGAATGCAAGGCATTCATACAGTGCATGTTATACACTATATTCATATAAAGTTTGATATATATACCTCTGATTACACAACTTACACTTAAATATAGTGATAGATAGTTTTGTAGTGTTTCTGAGCAACGATGAATAAGTTGTTTATCCTATTTTCAAGTGAGAAAAGAAATCAAAAGAAAGTTTCACTTTTTAACTTATCTCGTGTTTTGAAGAAAGAAGTTGCCTTTTTACAGAGTGGGTCGAGAAAAGGGCAAATAGGGTAAAGAGAGTAATAACAATGACAAAAGTGAAGTTTCAGGCTCACTGAAGACCCTGTGGGCAGTCCATCTAGTATCTATTGAACATACTGCATCAGTGAAAAGTTGTCTAGTTTAGGACAGCAAACAGCAGGAACCTGCACCAGACGTGAGTTCTAAGAAACTAGACTTAGATATGAAGGCCGCAGGTGATTTTAGACGCTTTCAAGGAAAGGCATAAGCTAATCACATTTCCAACTTGGGAAAGTCATTTTAACATCAATAGGAAAAACAGGGGCAAAGAATGGGTAATGGGAAGGAGTGGTGGTGAGGTTAACTGTCAGTCAAGATTGCTTGAAAAACAACAAAAAGTTTCAAACATTATAATGCGAAAAAGTAGTCAAATGCAAGCATAGCACAAACATCAGATGAAAGTGTCAATCATCCTCTTTAAATATGTATGCATTGTCCTGTAAATATTTTAAGTTAGACTTTTTTCTAATAAGTCTCATCCTTTATCAAAACATTTTTCAAGTTTCAAGGAACCATCTCACAAAGCATAATATTTGTGGGTCATTTTATGTTTCTATAATACTACAATTATGACTGTATTGATAGCATTATAACACTTAATTTCCCTTTAGCAATTAAGCCAATTTTTCTTGTTCAAATGAGTAATAATTCTAGACACTGTTAATATTATAGCAAGCCCAGGGCTGCTCCTCCAGTGGGATAGTTCATCCAGGGTCACATTTTGATAAATATTGTATTTTAAGTTAATAAGGCACTATAAACGTTTGACTTTTTAGCATATCTAAGTAGTTCCCATATTTATTACATTATAGTATAACTCTACAACACTTATATTAACAGCTACTATGGTAACTATGACAGTCTTTCATCAAAAGATGCAACAGCACATCTTGAATGTGTTACAAACCTGAGGATATAAATACTGAGAATTATTAATGCCTATGAAATGCAATATTGTTGATGCAATAATTGATGCTGAACATGTTAAAGCTTACAAAATTCCCAAAAAAGCTTTATTCATTTCTTCAAAGTGAGCTACTAAAGTATTAAATGAATTATTTGTTCTCTTGAAGACCATGGAATAGATTAACTTTAGATAATTTTGACTGATTTTTTTTCCCTCTTCCAACCACTGATGCTATCCATGTGTTTTGCTTGAAAACTCAGTACACTGTTTTTCCTTTTGTATCACATCCTCCTCTTCATCAATACTGAAATGGTTTGCTTATCTTTCCCTCTGTCACTGTTTCATATACTAAAAACACAGTTTTCCTCATTTCTTGAAAGTATGGATATGGTAGCTATAAGGACCACTGGGAGGGCTCTCAGTAACACAGGGCCAAAAGGAATACTGCATCCACAAAGTGGCTAGGAAGATGCCAGAAGGTAGCAATAGCCTTCACATGCAGGCCAATGAGGAGGCAAATGTTTTATTACCATAAACGTTTCCCATGAGGGAGCGAATACATACTTGCTGTCTATTCAAGTTCTAGAACTTTTCACTTGTCTGGAAATTTTTGAATTGTACAAAACAAAGGCAAAATTTTGACTTCCGTGGTGGTTACATAGATGGACAAGAAAAAAGTGAAAGTACAAAGTATGGCTAATATATATAGTGAAGTTTAAAGGAAGTGAACTTATCAATACACTAAGAATTAAGAAGCCAGAGATTTTAAACAATATGGAATGTTACTAAAATAATGTCATATTGATGCCATCCTCCCCAAGTGTTAAAAATTCCTATGAAACTCAGTATTACTACATTTTTATTATATAGAAGACACCAGAGGAGATATTGTATTGAGCAATTTGGAAGGCTTGGTATATGTGGAAAAGTAATTTCATTGTAGTATTTGACTTTTGTTCCTAATATACTTGTGGAAAAGATGAAGAGTTAGTGACATGCTTTGACCTAATAACTAGCTAAGGAAATATCAAGGAGGTGCAGATAAAAAAAGATTAATGTCAATGTACAAGGTTCCTTGTGATTTACTGTGGGCATTATATGGTTTGCTGAGTCACTGTTTTTCATTCATCAACTTGATCATATTCAGAGAGCTTTTGCACCAAATTGGTAAAATATCAGAGGCATATTATATTCCAGATCCAAAGTCAAATTCTAGCAGGCTCTCTAATTTATGACTCAAATTTTGGTTATGTTCAAATACCATAAAATTATATAATAGATTAAACCTCATATAGATGTCAAATTATTACATAACTGTTTGTTGTCTATCTACTTTTATACCATTGTGATCAAATGACTATCCCATGAGCCAGGGGATAGTTGTAAGTTATTAGTTAGATGACTTTATATAGTATCAAGCCCTTTTAGGGTTTTCAGACTTTTTTTCTAAGAGGAATTCAAATACTCTGCAAACGTACCCTAAAGCCAATCATGTGGTTACAGAAGGCAAGAAATATAGCAACTCTGTAAACTTATTTAAGGATTTAGTTTATAGCAATATTAATATAAACCTATGTAGGTCAATAGGAATTAATAATTAAAAATAAATTATAGGAGCATGACATTTTACTTTTTTCATTAATTTTCACAAGCATTATGTTTGATCTCCTGTGTTTTAACTCAAAGAGTGGCCCAGAGTGTTGAGGGACGTCAGAGTCATTGCAGGACTGGAGTGGATCATTGCAGGGGAAAGAGATATCAGAGCAGAGTTGGAAAATCCGAGGTAGGCTTGCACTCAGGACCCTGACAAATTCTGACTCTTTGATGCTATTTCTTAAAATGATCATTTTGTATGCTAAGGAGGGGTGGGTGAGAGGAAGACATTTGTACTGCATACAGGTGAAAGAAGGAAGTATTCAAACCCACTTTGCAGTGCTGAGCAGCACGGGCATAACACACGTGGAAAGGCCTTAACAATGTTCATCCTTCGGTCCTCGTAATTCCTCTTCTGGAAATCTTTCTGGAAATAAGCATGAATGCAGTAATTAATATTCCAAGATGCTCGCTGGAGGCTTTATTTATAATTATAGTAGAATATAGGAACTCTTCTAAATAATAGACAATACAGAAATGATTAAAATCAACATAATACACTTCAACTAAAATGTAATTTTTATGAAAAACAGACTGCAAATCAGAAATTTTATGTATAAATATAGGCATTTTTATTGCATGCTTGTTTTTAAAAAATAGACTTTAATGCCTTAAAATACTTATAATACTTATCCTTTGGGTATAAAGATGATTTTTTTTTTATGTTTCAAATTTACTACAATGAGAATTTATTGTTTATATAATTGAGAAAGCAGTCACACTTTAAAATTTCAAATGAATCATGCTTTATAATCTTAAACAATAACTGCCTTAAAATATAATTTATGCTTTCAAATTTTAAAACATTTTAAGTAGAGAAAGTAGAAGCAAAATAATCTGATAAATTTATCTTTGACCTTGTCATTTGTTAGTGAACTGTTACAAGATCTACCAAACTGGTACATGCTCTCTTGTAGAGGCTGCTATGGTGTTGATGAGAAAAAGAACTATCATCCTGATTTGTGTTGCTTGTTGACTTTCATTAATTCTCACTTTATTTGTTATTTACAGTAGGACTATTCAGACAATGCAGACTTTATCATATAAGCTCAACTTCACCAGCACTCATGGATCCAGAAATTGTAAGCCTGCTTCTTGATAAATGACTTGCAAATTTTCCAGTATTGACTCATTAAGGAAAGGTTTGGGGCACTGTTTTATTTTTAAATTTTTGCATTCTTCATGAACTCTTACTTGTTTGCATTTACCTTCTCCATTTTTATTTCTTGAAGTCTGATAAAATGAAGAAATCTGAGGTCAAGTGTGTTTAAGCTTTTTTAGTTTTATTCTTCTGTTATTGGAGTCTTTTTTTTCTTATTTGTTTTTCACTCTACTTCTGGGAATTATTTAGTTTTAATTAACTTCTTTAGCTTTAATCATCTCATTAGTCTCATTTATTTTTGGCTCTCTTTTGGCAGTGAAGATTGACTGAGAAAAATCTAAATTTTGCTTTCTCAATTTCAAAAGTATAACTTTCTCACTATTAGCTATTAAAAGTAAGGTCTCGGGCTGGGGATTTAGCTCAGTGGCATAAGTGCCTGCTTTGCAAGCACATGGTTGTTAGTTCAATCCCTGGTACCAAAAAAAAAAAAAAAAAAAAAAAGTAAGGTCTCTAGCTTTTACAGTTAGTCTTTAATGGACAGTAACCAAACCAAAATCAACACATGACATATATGCCAGAAGTTTCATGTAAAAATGTTTTTATTGTCTATGTTAATGAGACAGAGGATAAAGATGAGATGAAAAGAAAAATTGAATTTGCTTCCAATTTTAGGTAACTCATTTTTTTTTCTTGAGGAAAATTTTTTTCCTGAACACTCTTTTTCCTGCAGGTATATATGGGTACTTTACACAAATTTTCAGAAAACTTATCAATCCCTTATGAAGGTCACATTTGCCAACTCAAATTTATGCAAATAAGCTCTCCATCTATATGTTAATAGCGATACTTCCCTTGGGAAGTCTTCCAGTTTAGGAAATGATTCTTCATGGGGAATCTCCTGTTTCTGTATATCTTTCAAGCAGAGGCATTTTGGTCCCAATTATTTTCAAGAGTGTCTGTATTAAGTGAGGCCTTATAGGATAGACGCAGTACTTGTCTATGAAGCAAAAGGAAAGCTCATATTCTTACTGATCCTTTTAGGGGAGGTGGGTTTCCTAGGCTTAACTATCCTCTTTTAATAAATTACAGTACATGTACAGGTAACCATTAACATCTCTTTCCTGTTCCTCAAGAGAATCAGGCTCAACAGCCAACACAAAAGTGCTATTAACCTTGTTATTGCTATTGCTGTAAGTAATAAAAGGAATTTTACCTCTGTCCTAGGAATCTTGTGTCTTTGGGCAGAACCCATGAAAGTATGGCAGGTTAACTTCAGAACTCACAAATAAGGTGAAATAGCAAACTCTTTGCCATTCTTAATAAGAAAAACCGACCACCACTGGCTTAGGTAAACTCTATTGTTGTATTAAAATTTCCAAATTCCCTAAAATCATCTCATATTTCCTGATCACTCTGTTCCATGATTAACTCAGATTTGATTTTTACCGTAAGTTTAATCATAACTCTTTATGTTAGCCAGGTGCAGTCCATTGTTGCCATATATGAGCAAGATTATTAGGTAAATTCCAGATTGACAGCTACAAAAATAAGTGACTTAACAAAAAATTAAAATCTCAGCTGTGTGACTGTGCTAAATAAAAACATACACAAGGCCCATACTGATTCACAAATCAGAAATAGGATACTGTACTTCCTTGGACATAAGATACAGAGCTAATTACAAGGTTAAGGATCTAACGTAATCAGCGTGGCAACTGTGAAAAAGAGTGAACAGTCAGGACTGACACTGTGGGTGTTTTGTGTGAATTCGAGCGGTGCTACCTGTGTGGATACAGACTCAGGTTAAGTAGTAGAAGGTGTCTTCGAACCGAAGGCAACTAGGGCTCAGGCTGTGATAGCTCAGGGAGCGGACCTTGATGATTTCAACATTCACTTCTTATCTCAGCTGTATATCTTAGGGCAAGATTAAAAAAGAAAAGGAAAAACTCTCACAGTATCAAGCAGCAGCCATGTAGTTCTTTTCGTTATGTGTGTCCATGACCTATTATCAATGACCTATTATCAATGTATAGCATGTGCTAAACACTTCATATATGCTGTTTAATTTTATCTCAAAATACCTGTATGAAACAATTACTATTGTCAAATTTATTGTACAAATGAAAAAAATAAGGTTTAAAATCATCACTCACATTGTAAATAACTTAGTACAAACTCAGTCCCGCTGGTTCCAAAGATCGGACAGATAGCTATCATCCCTACTCTCTTTGGTATCTTTGTTTCTAAACAAAGCTCTAAAGAGCTATCAGGTCCAAACTGAGATTTTTTTTCATGAACTTTGTGTCTCCCTTTTTTTTCTTTATGACAAGTTGCTCTTCAATTAATACCGTGAAGCAATCTCCCTTTCTTAGAATCAATATGATGATGGCCAAAAACAAACACTAGAGATTAATTTTAGTATTAAGCTCATTTTTTTTTGTTCTCATTCTGTGTTATTTCTGCTAAGAGGAAAAATTCACTCCTTTTACAATCTGGCATGTTTAACATTATTTTAGTTTCATTTAGTGTACTATATAAACAAACAAAACTGATTATTTTTAAAAAGACAATGTTATTCTTATCTAGATTGAATTCCAGTATTCATTTTTAGAATCTAATAGCATTAATAAGCATAAATTTAAATATTCTTATTTTATGGTGTATTTTGCCAATGCATTCCTATGCTTTGTATTCTCTAACTTTTAATAATAAAACCAAATTTTTTCAATTAGTACTTTTGATTTTCTATTCTCATCTCTGGAAAAAACATGTCCTTTCTGAATTCTCTGCTTCCCAGAATTCTGTAAAAGCTCATTAATATTTTGGTCTCTTGAATAAAGTTTAATAATAACTTGAAATTAAATAGGTTAAAATGATCCATATTTTAAAGTTAGGGCATGTGTCTTGTGTGCAACTTGATTCTCCCAAATCCACTGAGTTTTTCTTTATTCTCTCTATTTACATTTATTTGCTTCTGTGAAAGAACATGAGGATGTCTTTGAGGGCATTTCTCCAAAGTAGTTCCTTCTTCAACTGAGGGAAATCCATATGCTAATGAAGAACAAATCAAGCACAGAAAGATACAAGGGATGAAACTACCTTGGAAGTCTGAAGGAACACGCTTTTTTTGTGTTTATCAGTGGTCAGTCTTCACTGTTTTCCTTACGAAAAGAATCAGCTTTTCTTTCAGCATTATGATTTTTCAATTCCTAAAGAAAAACTGCATGTATAAATTATTGACTTACTATGATTAATAAAGTCATTTTCATCCAAAAATGCATGTAAAAAGACTTTCCAATAAGGAACTCCTACTGTTTAATCTCTGGTGGCTCATTCTTTTTCCAAATAATACATTTTTATAACTATAGTTAATGTTTGGATCATTGTTCATAATAAACTGTGAGGAAATTCTGAAATAAAATACCATGGAAATTTTTTTAAGCCAAAAAACAAATGAAAAATATTAGTATCTTTTGTTGTCATAGCATTAGATTTAATTATAAAATAAACCATGATTTTTATTTTCTTTTGGATTATGTTATTATTATTGCATGACAAAGTGTCACTTGCAATGATTATTTTTATACTGTTTTATCAATATCTGAGGATTGGCTCATTCCATGCAACTTGGTATGCTTCAGATAAATAGAACATAGGTATACTAAAAAATGTTAAGTTCTAATACTAGCAGTTTAATTATTGACTCATCACATTCAAGATATCTGCTACTATATCAAATCCCATTGTCTTCAGAGTTCAATAAAATTTCCCTGCTTTCCAAATGAGTATATAGTAAATAACCTTTCAAAGATTTTCATGCATAAAGAATACAAAAATTGGATTTACATTTATTACTTTTATGAGGCAGTATACTCTCTAAGGATCGAAGAAACTGAAAATATGCAATGCTGTCATGGATTTAAGAAATCTTCTAGTTATGACAGCAACTGACTTAAGGAGCAGATTCTAGCAATAATTGAGTTTCTGTGCTTTTCTTTTAATTTCACTACCTGATGATACTTGATAGCAGGAGACTTTATTTCAGAATCCCATTAGGTACCATTATGAGATCCTATTTCGTGGAGTTTTAAAATCTAATTGTCAGTCAATGTGTTACAGTAAGCCTAGCTTTCGTTTGATTCTCATGGCTCTATGCAGTGGGGAAAAAAAACAGAAGTATGTTCCATCATCCTGTCAAGGAGGTTTCTTAACAAATTACATTTCCCCTCTAAAGAAAACACAGAGACTTTTTTTGTTGCTTTAACAATTCTTGTAGTTCATATCCTCCTTCCTGAGTTATTAAAGGAAACAAAAACTGAAAGCCTACAGCCTAGCAAAGACATTCTGACAATCAATGTCCTTAAGATTCATGAAGAAATTTAAGAATTTAACAACTCTGTAGAAGTAAGCTATGCTCTTTGAAGATTTGGGGATATGCTCATAAACCTCAGCTTTGTCTAAGAAAACAGATACCCAACATAGATGTCATTTTCCCTGCAAGAATATTTGAGTTAGAGTTTAAAAACTGATTTATTTCCTTTTACTTTAGGTATTTTGTGATGAAAGTTAACTGATCTATGAATTTTTTAAAATAAAACTTCATAACTATTTTCTATTTCTGGCAGATTGCTGGATTTTTTAACATTTCCTTTTAACCACACTTTTTTTTTTAAGTCCAGTCCAATTGGTGTTGGATTTCTATTAAGTTTTACCATTTCTACAACTCCAGTGATTAAGTCAAAGTCAGGGAAAGATTAAGTTACATATTAAATTAATTGGATATCTTTGTAAATTCTGGGTAGATATATTTAAAATACAACTGATTCACGTCAGAATATTTTTGTAAAAGAAATAATTTCTTTTGGGCCATTGCAATTCAGGGATTTCTTACTGCATTTTCATTATGTATAAGACTATTCCTCTTCCACCAGGTTTAAATAAAAGTTCCTTAAAGATTGCAAAAAGAAAAGCAGTTGCTTAAATAGCAAGACAAGTGATTGCAAGTACTGAGGGTCACATTTGCTGGTAGATAGATGAAGAAGAAATAAAGGCATTATCTGTCTTCCTTCAAAATGTTAAAACTTTTGGTCATTTGCTTTTCTGTACTTTGAGTTGGGAGGACTACTTTACAAGTGGCCACAAATTAACCTGCCAAAGCACACTGACATGGCCCAGCCATGGTCTGGGAGCTAACACAACATGTCTCTTTCTGCCTGCCTTCTATATAGCATTCATGCTGTGATTTTTTCTAGGTTGTATTAGATTATATTAAGCTGTGTCGCTGGGAGCTTAGTACTCAGTTTCCCCATGCACAATCTGTCACAGCTCTCCTGATCTACATTTGTGCTTTTCTTTCTAGCGGTGGAACTGCCAGTGCAAAAAAGCACACGATACGCACCTTGGTCCACAGCTAGCCTCATCAGAAGCCCATCCTTATTTTATTTCCCATCGATTCACCACCATGAAACAGATCAACATAGTGATCTTTTCATAATGAAGGTAGAAACAAAAGGAAAAGATAACCATGAACCCTCATGGCGAGGAAGAATCTGGAGTCAAAATAGTACCAAAGAAACTCCTGAAAGAAGCTTACAAAATACCATTAATTATTAGAAAAGATTTAGTCAGTAAAAAATGTTAGTATCAAAAATATTATTTTGAACAGTGCCTTGTACAAGCTACTGAGTGAGTTTTCTACATGATTTATACTTCATTAACAATTCACAACAATCTAATGACATGAAAATGAGCAAATTTAAAAAGTAGCACTAATACTGTCAGAAGTTTTCAAGGTGATCTCATCAGTAAATAGCTAAAGTGGGTTTTAGATCTCAGATCTTCATAACTCCAAAGTCCATGCTTACCAAACTCCATAGTTCATTAAAACCATAACTTTAAGCTCATAAAAACATAAAAAATATAAATTCTAGGGAGACAAAATCAGAAATTTCGATTTTTATGGTAATAGATTTCTCATTTTAACACAGTTACTTACAGCACTTTTCATTGAGTTGTTTGACTCCTAAGACATTGATAAATGCTTAAGTGCAAGCATTTTATTTGGTATACTGTGCTGAACTTACTCTACTTTAGGCTGATGCTTTGAAATATAAATAAAGTATAAATAGCATTGAAATATGCCATGAGTTCCTGCTATACAAACAAAGATTTAGAACATCAGCATATCACATTATGAGAAAAACCAGGCATGAATATCAAATCAGGCACCATTCTTTAAAAGGCAGAAAGCAAATAGAAGCCTGGTGGCCACTTTCTTCAGTTATTAGGTCAAATACACGAATTCATGATGAGATGATACATTTACATTAACACCTGGTGGTTCATGCCTACGAATTTGTTTTATTACAATGGTAGATATTATACAGATAATTTTTCTCAGAGCCAATTTTTTTTTTTTGTCACTAAGCAGTTATTTTTCAGTAAGTTGACCAAATAGTTCCTTGTCCAAGCTAGGAAACTTTTAGAATTTTTGGGCTACGAACAGTGTTCTGAAGCAACAGTTGTAAGTGGGAATATTCTAGGGAAACTGGTAGATAGTTACTCAGTTCACGAAGTGCCTATTTTGCCTTTTGAATTATTTCACGCACTATGGAAGCGCACAAAGAATTTAGAAGCTGATTTCAAAACTTGACAACGTTGTTAGCGAAATAAAATTTACTCATGGCACGCCTGTAAAACAATGCAAAAAGAAATGTGATTAACTGCTAAGCATAAATTACTTTCTGTGATGACTATAATAATTTCAATGAAGGCAAATGCCTGTGGAAATACTTCGCATCAGAAAAAGATGAATTTTATTGAGTGTTTGACTCTGAATAAATATACAAATAAAAACTAGATGCTATATAGCTATTTTCAACCTTTTTTCCACACTATTAATAATCCCACTAGACTACGAAAAGGTAATAAATAGGTAAAAATTTCAATGGTCATATAGAAGGCTGGATTGTTCTGTGTTCCTTAAAATACCTTGTACATAAGTTAGAGATAACATCTTTCAACATGAGGTCATGACTAAATAAATTTGTCAATGAACCGATTGTGGTGGTGCACCTCTGTGATCCCAGCACTTGGGAGGCTGAGGTAGGAGGATCATTGAAAGTTTTGAGACCAGTCTGAGCTACAAAGTGATTTCAAGGCCAGCCTGAACTGCATAGTGAGACCCTGTCTCAAAAAAAACAAAAACTAACTAACTACATAAATTTGTCAAAATATTTCTTCTTTTTTATTTAGAGATTTCACTCTAGACGAGCTATATTCAAGAGCCTGTTACTTCAATATTCTGATAACGAATTACCTTAGAATCAGTTTCCTCCACTAGAATGTGTTCTCACTGTTGAATTCTGAAGGCAGGCAGGAGCTCAGGTCATGTCGAGGGGCTGGCTGGGCAGCACAGCCGCAAGGTGGCTGCCCTTGAGACCAAGGTGGAGTTAGCTCAAGACTCTTCCCTGACAGCTTGTTCTGGGACTGAGACAAAGGCCCTCGGCCACCTCAGGCCTATGTTCAAGGTAAGACCCTGGAACACAGGTAGAACATATGGCAGCATATGTCTCAAATAGGTAATGTGTCAAATGATCAAAGTGGCATATAATACAAGACAAAATAGTAAGACTAAGAGAGCATAAAGGAGCTGAGAATGAAAGTAAACATCACCAGATAAAACTTACATTGGCAGAGGACCTAGAAGAAGACTAGGCAAATAATGTATAAATAGCTACCAAGAAAGAGAAGGTTACAAAGAAAGGACAAAGCAGGCAAAGAAGCATTGAGATACAGTGAAAGAGATAAAGTGATTGAATACGTAAAACAAAACCAGAATTTCTAACAATTTAGAAAGTCATAATCATAAAGGAGCCAAGGTAATAAAAGTATTGTGTGCCAAAAAAAAAAAAAAAAGGAGAGGAAAGTGACAGCTAAAGAAGACATTGGCAGTACATGTAAGACTGAAAGTCTGTATGGAACAGCAACAGGTCTGCCGCAGAACTTGCCATCTTGGTCACCGACTTTGGGGGTGGATCTCTACCAAGATGTCTTCGAAGACACACATTGAAAAAAACCCTCTGCTTTTGCTTTCTCTCACACTACTACAACAGCCAGTTAAATTATCTGTTAAGAAAGGCCAAAACCAGTCACTTCCTGGGCCACATGTTTTAATCATCTGGAGTGACACCACACATACTTTTCCACAGAAGCAGCATACTCCTTGGAGAAAGCCATTTTGTTTTGTGTGAAAAATACCCTAGATTATTGATGAGAGAAGAGAAAGTTACTGAAGGCGTGATTTTTTTTTTTTTACCTCACCTACATTACAGGGTTTATTTGCTTTGAGGAAAAAAAAAACCCTCTTTTTAATTTTAATGAAATAGTAGATAAGTTTTGGGTCAAAAATCCTAAGTTTTCATTGCTAATAAAATATTTATCAAGAGTCGCTAAACATCTAAATCCATGACATTATGTTAATAAATATTGTCTTGTATTTTGTCACGCAGAGTTCTTTAGCTAGTTATTTGAGTGTTGCTGGACCTTAGTAAATCTTTTTCCTTCTCCTTCTTCATGTATTCCTTGACTTCAGGGTATTCACTGAATAACTATGTTCAGCATATGATTCAGTGCTGGGTAAAATGGTAAACAGGGATTATTCACACAAAACTTGTATTTTGGAAAATGATTCAGACAGAAAATATAATCAACCGAAGTATCTGGTAGGGTACATGCTCCTGAGAGATTTCTAGGGAGCAGCTACTCTTCTTAAAGTGCAGGGTAGGCATCTCAGGATAGGATTTCAAAGGTAAGCTCAGAATCTCAAAACTGTGTCATCATCTTGTGGTTAAAAGAAAAATGCCCTAAAAATGAGAATGAGCTAGATGTGTGGTATGTTCCAGTAACTGAGAGACAGCCATGCAGTGGTGCATTGTCACAGGAAAAGGTAATTAAGAGGGGCTGGGTATATAGATTAGTGGCACAGCACCTGCCTCAACAAACACAAAGTTGTAAGTTCAATTCCCAATACACACACACATACAAAAAAGGAAAAGTAAGAGGTGACATTGGCAGGGCAGGCTGAGACCAGTCACAAAGATCTTCCTTAACCTGGTAGGAAAGTTCTTTATTCTAGATGCAAACAGAATGTAGGAGATGATTCTAAACAGGGAATGGCATGACTTGACTCACCTGATCACTGCAATATCTCTCTTGCTGTAGCATGGGTGGGAATGCATCAGATAGGGCAAAGACAGAAGTTTAATGTAATTGTGCTCCAAGACTGTTGGAGTAGATCAGTCAAAGGATTCTTCAGAGGTGTCACAAGTTCATAAATAGAGAGCAGAAGAACCCAGTTGTCTCAGATGGCAAAGCTGATGCAGAAAAAAAGAGCTTAAATTATTTTTTTGACAACCAGGTAGAATATTCTCGTGGGGACAGATGACTTTGTAGGGAGAACAGTGAGCACCCAGGAACCTCCCTCTGCCAAGAGATACCTGACATGCTTATGTGGTCATGGTGTTGGGGCACAATTATGGTGTTGCTTTGTACCTCGCACTTCTAAAGTCTATGTAAATTAAGCTCTCTGTAAATTCAGCGCTATTGCATTCGTGGAATTATCCCACAACAGAAGATTACACAGTCTGCCAGTGTAAAGATTGGTTCCAGAAAGAGAGAAATTAGAGCTCAAGTCATAGCTCTAGGAATTTGTTGATTTACTGATTGATTAGAATCTGCAGTGTTTTACAACCCTTGTCGTAATCATGATTTTCTAAATAATTCCTAGTAGAATGCATTCTTTATTGGGATACTGGGATACTTACAGAGTTTTACATGTCAACACTACAACAATCATTTTTGTTGGCATTGGCAAGGTTACTCATTTTTCTTTCTTTGTTTTTTTTCTTGCTTTCTTTCTTTTGCACTAGGAATCAACTTATGACCTCATGCTTGCTAGGCTGGTGCTATGCTGCTGAGCTGTATCCCTGTCCAAATTACTCACTCTTTTACCCCCAAATACTTATCTAAAGTGCTCACATGACTGATTCCCCTGGGAAGCCTGGTTCTTTTCTTATTTTGTGAATATTCTGCACTCTGCTTATTTTACCACACTGTTATTTTCTGTCCCTGTCTGTAAAGGTTTCCAGGTTACTGAAATCTCCAGTTTCTGTGATAAAGCCCCACTGAAATCTAATTCCAAAATAAGCCATCTTTTCTCTATCTTTTAATAAATATTGTTTATTTTCAAAAATAGAATAAAAGCATTACTTACCTCTTAGAACTCTTATGAAATTGTGATGTTTAATGAGCCTTAAATATAGGCAGATTTATATTTTCAATGTTGTTATTGTCAAAAACAGCTTTTGCTGTCCATTGTATCAATAGAAGTAAAATAAGATATAAACACTATTGCCAAGAGCTTTACCGTAGATTAAAAGCATCATGCATTCATACTGACCTTGATTTGGCATTGCTTTGCTCAGCTTACCTTAGCAAAAGAGAATTGAATTCAAGAATATTAGGAACTCTTACAGAGTTGACAGACACCTGGATGACAAGCCTTGGAGAATGATCAGGATTTGAGGGCTTTCTGTGAAAAAGATTTAACCTGCAGGAAGACCAACAATTATCAAGTTAATTGGGCACCTTCTCAACTGCTACTGCTGCTGCTGAGCTATATGAAATACTTGGAAGATACTCACCATCCCATTTTACTTAGGTCAACTTGCAAAATTCTTTGAGGGAGAGTCCCTCAAAGCTCCTCTGGGGCAGACAGTGGGTACAACCGGATTTCTGGTCACCTTTAAAAAACAGAGGTAAAGAGAAAAGTGCAAATAATTGTTAATAATAAAACAGTCTTAGAAAAGAAGAGAGAGAGATGCTTAACAAGTACTATAGTCTTCTGGAATTAAGTGACTTTTCTCTAATTAATAATGCTACATTCTTTTGGAGTTAAGCAACTTTTCTCCAATTAATTTTCCTCAAGTAAATTTAATAAATGTGTAATATGTTCTTCAGGTAAGAAGCCTTGCACTCTTAAGTTGAGAGACATGGGCTTGAGTTTTAGTTCTGGCACTTTCAGTAAGTATGATTGCATGTGGTCAAGGCTTTAAAGAAACAAGACCACTGAAATACTAATATAATTCTTCGCTTGTATTTAGTAAACTTACAGAATGGTTATCGATATTGTTCTACTATATATATGACACAAATCATGTATAGTATATATCATTCATGAAAGGAGAGTACACAGTTTATTGTAGATCATTTAACAGCATGCTTCCAAAGTTAAAGCTCATCTCATTAACTAGTGCAAGGCCAGCATTTTTTTGGGGTAAGAAGGGTATGGGACCTCCAAAGGCCACAGAGGAAACGGTACAGCTCCCAACCTGCTAGATGTCCAAATACAAAGTTTGTGTTCTCTAAATTTGAAGAACAAATCTAAAGAACAAAGGAAGTTAAGAGTAGGAAGTATTTATTGAGGGAAAGACAGCACCTGCCTATGAGACAGGAGGGAACCCAGAAAATGAATTCCTAAGGAGCTCACTTACAGAGGAAGCTTTATAGAGCAAAATCATGAAGTGGTTATGAAATCAAAAGGTTGATATAAGGTGGGGAATACTCTGATCAACCAATAAGATTACAAATATAGTCAGTATGTAATATTGATCCAATGGGGGACCAAGTCATGTAGCAAGTATACAGGGACAGAACAAGGACCTTCCCTGGAAGGGATGGATCAAGAAGGTGAGTCATCCACCTGGGTAGCTGATGCCTATGTAGAATAGCATACATTTTTATTTATCCCAGGGGAGGGGAAGTATGCAGGTGAAGTCACTTCGTCTTCGTCTTGAGGCCTGGCCTTCAAGGAATGCACCTCTACCTAAAGCTGTAATGGGTTCTTACCTTCTACACTGGCTTCTTTAAGAGCCTAGCCCTGTCTGACTGCCTATAGTATTTCTATCTAACTTAGCTGTCTATAAGACACATATTAGATTTAATGTTCTGAATTAACATTTTCATAAATAAGTTTGAGCTTTTAAATAACCGAATATCTGAACTACAATTTTAAATGTTGACTCAAAATACAAGAGTTCACTTTTCTAGTAACTTCCAGTTATTGTATTTTTATTTCATCTATTATAAGTATTAAAAAGCACTGTTGTCCCCAACTAAGCAATGTAGAGAAAGAGGCATCCACTCATTTATTGACAAAAGTTTCTGTCACTGTCAGCCTACAGATGTTAAATTGTATTCTCCTCAAGCCCTTTTGAATATTAAAATATCTTTAACCTCATCATGGCCCGTTGTACAGTCCATGCTTTGAAGCTATTAATCTCCACATCTAACCTCTCCGGCCAAGCCATTCACTTTAAAGGACTTCCCTTTTGTCACTATTATAAAGACCAAAGGCAGAGCAGACAGCTCTTTCTGAACCCCAAAAGCAGAGGAAGTGATCTATTCTTTATACACTTCATTGTTTCCTTTTAAAAATCTCATCATGCATTAGCAGTCATATTCATGACACTGGAGTACACTTATAATAGTCATCTCTCATGGTTCTCAAAAAGCTTCGCTTTAGCATTTAATCATTTAAAAGCCATTCATTGCTTTGGATAGTCCCAGGGCAATGAAAATTATCCATAGGCTTTTTAAAATTTTTTAATGTAGAGAAGGAAGATGGCATGAGGAGGCAGCTGAGCTCTAGCTAGTAGGGACTTACTTTACTTTTAAAAGGGCATTTTGATTTCCATAATAGCTTCTGCAAGGAGCCTGTTGAATGGCCATTTAAATTCCAAGGTTTGGGAAAACCTTAAAAGCATTCTTGCCATCTGCATTCCGAAGTCCTTTGAGGACATTGCTAGGTATCTTGAGACTGCCTCAAGAAGGCTGAGTTATGACCTTGGGGTACATGTTTTTCCTCCTGTGGTGACTACTGAGACCCAGAAAAGCCTGTCAGACCTAATCTCCTCTTTATGTACCACTACACCTATTGTTGCTTCTATGGGTTTCTTAGAGCCATATTCATTGAATTTATGCTAGGAGATTTGAATCTCTAATAAAGAATGGTCCCTGACCCTCCTCCCCTATCACTTATCTCAGAGAATTTTATTTTGGAGTCCCTTGAGGACCAGCCAGGCTACTATTGTTACTTCATTACAATTATGATATTGTTAGTCTGACACAAGTGAAGATTCAGTTTGAGTTTCTGAAAAGCATCACACCTGTTGCTCAGCCCACAGTTTACAGTACTAATAGAAAACAAATCATTTCTCTCTCAGCAACTCAAAATCTAAACCTCTGTATTTATCATTATGTGCCATCCAATGCAGCATTTTACACTTGACTAAACCTTACTCTTATTACTTCTATTTTCTAAGTTTTATGTTTCCTTACATTTATGATGACTCCTTCCCTACTTTTATAATTTCTTTGCCCTTCTGAAATCAGTTGTGTGACTATTTTCCAAATTCACCCCTCCAAAGCAATATGGAAATCTTTCTATGCACCTTAATTATCTGCAAGTTTCCCTTCTATGTCTGCGTTTTAATCTGATATCCTTTTACTATAATGCAGACCCATGATGGATTAAATTTATTCATATATTTTACACTAATCTATGTCAGACTCTTCTAAGAACTAGTATTGATAAGGCTGTGGAAAACCAGACCTGGATAGTAGGTGAAGCAATAAAAATCAGATTTTATTCAAGAATTTTTGTACTAAAAGAAAAAAAGTTCTCAGTGTAGAGTAGGACTAAATTTCAAATATAACAAGTAAAAGAGGGGGATTATAGCCAAGAAGGTTAGGTTGATAGAGAATAGAAAATTTCTAAGCAGGAGGAAAAGGAAACATTTCCTGAAGACCGGTCGGAGTGGTACAGTATTGAAGGTGAGGGGTAAGAAGTCTGGTCAGTCAGCAAGAGGGAATCTAGTATAACTATGAAAAATTCTCTCTACATGGATACAGCAATATTTTTCCTCTTTTGATCCCTGTTTTTTGAAATGGAGTATCTCTATGTATGTAGTCCAGGCTGGCCTTGAACTCACAGTATAGCCCACATTGACCTCAAAGTTGTGTCAGTCCTCCTGCCTTGGCCTCTCAAGTGCTTGAATTGCAGGCATGAATCACCATGTCCAGCTTGCAAGATTTTTCTGAAAATAAGCATTCAAATCCAAACAAGAATGGACACTGAAGCCCAAGACCAAAAGGTTCTCAAGAAGCAGATTTGGAGGAGCTTGACTAACATTTTATTAAGGACAGATTCTTTGTCAATTAATATATAGATAGGTACCAACCTTCGAAAATTCATCAAAAGCAGCTTGAGTAAGTGCTCATGCTGTTTTACTCAGTGCTACAACAGGACAATCGCTCCTATAAGGTTTGCTTGTTTGTTTCATATCAGAGCAAAATAAACTGAGACTCTGAATGATTAAGTCAGGTGCCCAGGGTCTTGCCACTAGTTAAGCACAGTGAAGGGTCAGATCCAGGTCCGGCTGGCATCATACTTTTACTTGTAGGCGACAAGGGAGCAAGGCTTCAGGAATGGTGTGGTATGGTAATAATGTTCCTATCACACTTGGAGTAGGCAGGGTCCCTGATATAATAATAGACATGAAACAGGAACAATGGAGAGAAACAGTGATAGATGAGGGGAAGAGTTTCCCCACAGGCTGTTTGGCACTGAATATGGCCCAGTTGTTTTGCCCTTCCTGGAGGGCAGACAACTTAATTAGGGCTGGAGCTTCAGAATCAAAATTAATGTTATTGAGAAAAAATATAACATGCATTGTGTTCTCCCATACATTTAGGTTTGAAAGGGTGGCCATATTGTATTGCTTTATTTATTATAATTTTATAATCTACAAATGGTCTTTAAACTTACAGAAACTATTGCAAGATTAACTTGTCATTTGTGGTAAAATTGGCAACTTCAAAGCTTTACTTTAAATCAAAGACTATGCACATTCTTCTTCTTGTTATACCATTTTTCATTGACAAATAAGAACCAGGAGTCATGTTCTATCAAGGTAATAAGCATGTGAGCATTAACTGCGTTTAAATTTCTGAATGAATTGGTGGTTGAATTTCCCAATGGTAAAGTTGCACCTAAAGCTGATCAACTTCAGTGTCACCAACAGATGTCCCTAAAACTGTTAACAACTAATGGATTGTTTAAAGGATGTTAATAGCTCATTTGTCTAGCCAAAACACCATCAACTCAACCTTGAAAAACTGTACTTTCTAGTCATTAGAAAATTGAGCCCATTGTCCTTTAATTTTTAAATGACATGTATTTCAAATCAATTAAGGCCGAAAGACCAATTATCTGGTGAATGTGTGACAACCAAAGAGTTTTGAATAGCTGATTAAAAAAAGATAGCTAGAGGGTGGCAGGCTATGTACTGATGAATCAGGTAGAGAAACCAAAAAGGAAATGTGTGTAATCTTAATAGAAACATGTGAGTTCCCAAAAGACTATTAAGTAAGATGTGTGTCTTCCTCCAAGGGCTCCCAGTGGATTTTAATAATGAAAGCTTATGTGTAAGAGCTTCTGTCTTTTCTATATTTCTTTTAGAGGTTTGTAAATATTCATGGCTTCAAAGTTCCCAATTGCATCTGGTTGCTAAACACCTTTATGTTGTTTTCCCCTCTACCTCTCAAAACTTATGGTTATAATCTTCAGTGTCTTTTGTAATTAAAATATAACTTTCATTATCTGTTGTTAAGAAAAATACAAATTTTTTTCTCTTCTAGTTTCTCCACCATCTGTAATGGTATATCTAATCCAAATAATGATCAGATGCACATTGCTCAGTAAAATTTTAGATGGTTCATTGCAATTATTCAAGAGCCTATTGTCATGGGATTTTAATATAGTTTTAATTGTCATAGTATCTCCTAAAAGGTAGTTCTATTCAGCAAGGCAGGAGCAATGACTTTGCTGTCACTTCTGCAAAACAATTCAACAAATACAAGTATGTGGCCAGGAAGCATATTTGAAGACTTAGATATTTCTATTTCATCATATATTCCTGAACTTGCTATTCTATAGGAAATAGCCCTCTATTTTATGCATACTGACTTCATTTAACACACCTCACCACAAAAATAACAAGCTTTCAGCTTAAAAAATAATTCTCAAACAGAACAGAAATAAAGAAATGTTTCCGATTTGATTTAATTCCATCCAGTTATTAAACTCTTCATTTAACTGAAGTGTCTTTGCAGGAAAGCAATGGGAGCAGGTCACGGAGTGCCCTTGTTGGATAAAAAGCTTTTTTCTATATGTTAAAACATTAAAATATACTAAAAACACAGGAAATTAACCTTTTTAGTATACAATTATGCATGTTTGACAAATGCATAGATCATGCAACCATTATCAAGATAAAGACATAAAATATTCTCATCGAACCAGAGTAAAAAAATTCCTGGAGTCCCCTTCTAGTCCATCTTCTGCTCTTAGCTTCGCTCCTTGTAACATTGAGCTACATGATCTGTACCCAGAGTCTTGCCATTTGCAGATAAGCTTATAACTGGAACTAGGTTGTATGCAGCACTTTGGAGTCTTTATGTTGCAAAAGACTGTGAAGAAACATCCGTGTCGCTGGATACACCAGTCATTTGTTCTTTCTTATTGTCGTACTCAGTTCATGCACATTTGCATTACTTCCAGATTAGGATGATGATTTACAAAGCTTTTCTAAATGTCCACATTGCTTTTACGGGAAAGTGGGCATTCATTTTGCTCGCGTAAATGCTTAGGAGTGGGATTGTTGGGTTAAAGAGTAAATGTATGTTAACTGATAAAACACCATCAAACTGTTTCCAAAGCGACAACCTTGCATTTCATACAAGTAGTGTGTGAGAATTCCGATTGCTCTGTCTCTTTGCCAGATCTTAGTATGTAAAATAGGGATATTATATGTAGGTATAATTTTAATTTCTATTTTTCTAGTGACTAATACAGTTGAGCATCTTTCTATGTGCTGGATTACCAGTCTTTTGGGGGGTGTGTATAAATCTTTAATATTTTCTTTCTTTCTTTCTTTCTTTCTTTCTTTCTTTCTTTCTTTCTTTCTTTCTTTCTCTTTCTTTCTTTCTTTCTCTTTCTTTCTTTCTTTCTTTCTTTCTTTCTTTCTTTCTTTCTTTCTTTCTTTCTTTCTTTCTCATTCTTTCTGGCACAATGTGAAGACTGTGAAAAAGACTTTCTCAGGGTTCTAAATACCTCCTGTCTGAAATGACTCACTTTTTAATAACCTATCACATTCAGCTTTTAGCTGTTTGTTAACTTCAAACTGAATTCTTTTAACAAATTTATATAGTTTTTAGCAGCAGCTACTACAATAGATGTCCCCGTTCAGTTTCTTCTTAGCTGTACTGTCCTTTTGTTGTTGTTGTGTTGTTTTAATTTTTGTTTTGTTTTGGTACCAGGGATTGAACTCAGATCTTGTGCTTAGCACACAGGCACTTATACCACTGAGCTAAATCCCCAGCCCTGTTTTTGGTTTTCTGAGATAGTGTCTCTCTATGTAGTTCAACCTAGTTTTGAATTCACTATTTTGTTAGCTGGTCTTAAACTCAGGGCAATATTCCTGCCTCAGCCTCCTGTGCACTGGGTTTACAGTTATGCACCACCTCGCCTGGCCTGGGAGTAGCTATCTTTGAAGTTTGGAATTAATAGATTGTCACATAGCCTCAGCTATTTGATGCTGGTGATAAAAATCTGATAAATTATCATCATTTTATGACAGTGTTGGAGTGATTACAATACTTTCCCAAGCTTTCTGTACCTAGGTCAAAGACAGGAGTGACAATTTAATGAGTTTTGTAATCACAAAGTATTTCTGAGCTAGAAAAGTAACAGAGTAATATAACATGCTAATGAGAAGGATTGTGTTATTTTGTTTGAGACGTGTATATGCAGGTGTGAAGGAATACGTGAAGTGTCTATAAAATGCATCATGAAATGCGTAATACTCCACGGACTTTATGTAGTATGAATATAATGATGTGCTTTTATTATAAAGGAGAATAATACTGTGATTTCTTGTCATCTGGCTTAACGAAGCTCTTTTATACAACAGGACCTTAATTTGCTTTCAAATATGTACAAAGAAGGTTTCAGTGTAGCCAACTCAAAACATATACAGTCCATGGAACAAAAGCTGCCAATTTTTTTAAATGAAAATCACTGTGAAAATTCTAATCTCAGTATTTGTAATGTAGCATGATTACATAATAGGTGGGCCTTGGGTTTGGAATCCTATGAGTTGAGTTTCTTTCTTTTCTTTTCTTTTCTTTATTTTTTTTCTTTTGAAAGAAGATCCATTTGGTTATTCTGAGAAATTCAGCATAAAATGTCCATTAGAAAAACATGCATAGTATCTTCCAAAATAGGTTTTTGGTTTAAATATATCAGATGATTTTTAAAAGCCTGCAAAATTAGACAAATTAGTGCATTTCTGGCATAGATAATGAAGGTTATATTTTCTGATTATATTTAAAAAACTGGTGATGGGATTGATTTGGGGCACACATGGTGAGTTTGCTTTCTTGCCATGAGTAGCTCTAATAAAAATATTTAAATATGAACCTTCTGTTTTTTATTCCAGAAATGGAAATATCAGAAATTAAATATTTATTCCTCCCTCATGTTATATCATACACAACTTGTATAATGGAGCAGAGCTTGGATTGGAATTCTGTTTATTAATAAAAGCAAAACTTCATGATCCAAAGAGAAAATATGCAATACCTAAAGATAAGATAATAAAAATTTTGGACATCATGCTGAAAAAGGAAAACTTTACATTTCACACTTCTAAAAGTTTTTCACTGAAGTTCAATAAACAGCTAGGAAGTACCATCTCTCACAAGTGTTGTACAGCTTGATGTATTTTTATGGCTAAGTAGCCTAGTGTAAACAGAGAGATAAAATTTAAGAAAAACAACAAAATCTCCAGACCACTTGACTCCACAGTAGTCCTAGTTACTTTTTCTTATTTTCCTTCCGGTTACCACACCCGTGAGAGTCACGGTCCACCTCACCCCTGACACCTAGCAAGGCGGATTTGTGGTGTAGGATTTTGTATTTTATATGGATTCGGTGGTTCTGTATGTATTATATTCCTTCTGACATTTGTTTGTTAGATTTACCCAATTTTCCTATCCAGATAAAAATCATTGATCCTTATTGCTGTGTGGTATCACTCCATGAATAATGGCATGATTTATCCAGTTGTGTAATTGCCAAATTCAGCGGGAAGAGACGTGTTCCTATGAATATTTTTGCACATGTCTCTATCAGAGATAAATACAATATGTTAGATGTACACCAGTAAGTAAAACTGCCAAGTGATCAGGTATACATATTTTTAGCCTCTGTGAATTCTGTCATAAGGACCTGGGAATTGGTTTTACCAAGTGGCATACACATCGTGGCTATGTGAGTTTTAGGACCTTCATGTCCTTACTAACACCATTTTCCCTCATTCTGAATTTAACCATTCTAGTGTGTGACTCATGGTACCATATTGTCTCTTTAATTTATGATTTCCTAATACAAAATGATGTTATATTTCTTGGTAATTTAGATATCTTCTGATGAGAAATGTTTGTCCAAGTTTCTGCTTTACCTCTATTGGATATATTAAGTTTTTCTTATTAATCATTATAAAGCTTGAGAATTCATCATTTACCTCTATCTTCTCTCACTTTAGAGCTTCTTTCTTTACTGTTCAAAGACAGATAAATGGAAGTTATTAAGTTTGAAATTACCTAACTTACCAACTTTTATGATTGTCTTTCAGGCATCCCATATAAGGAAACTTCACCTAGTCACCTCATAAAACTTTCTTGTATTTGTCTTCTTAAAAGCCATTGATTTACAATTCATGTTTTGATCTGCTATTGATCTCCAGTTGATTTTTCAAAAATTATTAGGCAAGAATCCAACAGACTTTTGGTTTTTTGCCATTTAATGGACTTAACTCCATTTAATAAAAAGAGCATTCATTTTTCAAATCACCACAGTGTCACCTTTGTCCTAAATCAAACAAGGACTCATTTGGATCAGTTCTGATGGCAACTAAGTTTATTGTTGCATCAATATGACATTGTCCCACTTTCTATACTTTTATATAGTAGATATTGATATATAGGGTGAGATTTTTTTTTTTTTGGTCTTTTTGAGGCAAGGTCTCTCTATGAAGTTCAGGCTGGCCTTCAACTCATTTTGCAGCCCATGCTGATCTAGATCTTGCAGTGATCCTCTTGCCTCAGCCTCCCAAGTTGCCAGAAATACAGTTGTATGCTGCTACTTCTAGCTTTTTAACTATGTCTGTTGCCTTTAAAATTGCTCTAGACCTATAAAGGAAAAACCATCAGAATCATGTCAGACTTCTCAACACAAACCATCAAATCAAGAACTTGGAGTGAAGCATTCCAAGCCCTAAAAGAAAATAACCTCCAACTCACATTGGTGTACACTGCAAAACTATCTCTCAAAATTAATGGATAAACAAGATGTTTCCATGACAAAGAGGAACTGGGGGAGTTCATGACCACTAATCCAATTCTACAAAAAATACTGAAGAACATTCTAGAATGAGAGAAAAAAGACCATGGTTTCAGGAACAAAGGCAAACTGAATAGGGCAGACATTGGAATGAAAGGGAAAAGTAGACAACAAATGGCAGAAAATTAGGATGGCAGAGATGAGGCAAAAAAGGCTGTCCATAATAACTAACACAGATCACCTCGATTCACCAATAAAAAGAAATCTAAAATAAAAAGAAACTTGATTTGAAGCCCTGTATTGCTTTCACTGTTTTGTTTTGACTGATTTTATTTTATTCTGTTTTGTTTGATAGTATCAAGTCTGATGGTATAGGCAACTACTCTGAAGACAATAAGATTCACTATGATACCCATTCTGGTTTGACTATTATCTTCTTTTGAAGTACTATAATGTCTGAATTATTTTGTTTTTATTGGTTTTGTACTGTACTTTGTTCTGTACTGTTTTGTTCAATTTTATTATGCTTGATGTTATGGGCAATTCTTTTGAAGATAACAGGAGGCTTTATGGTAACCACTCTTGATCTCTTTGTATTCTGTTTTTAAGCCATGTTCATCCTTTTGTTTTGATTGACTCTTATTTTGTTTTGTCTCATTTGGCTTTATCTGCTTAAAAATAAAAACAATAAAATTGCTCTAGATATTTTTTAGTCTCCACTTACATACAGATTTTAAATTTTTTTTGTCCAAGTATAATACACACATATTTAGATACACCCTTGCCAGTAACTTAATGGTGATTGTGTTAAATCTGTAAATTGATTTAGGAAGATTGGCATGAATTGCATTTTAAAGATATCTCCATTAATTTCCCTCATACTTTTCTAGTTTATAGTGCATAGTTACTGCCCACTTCATAGGTTTATTTAAGCATTTTCAATATGTAGGTTTAGTTAAGCCACACA
The DNA here is from genome assembly GCA_004027295.1 of Dolichotis patagonum. Lineage (NCBI taxonomy): Eukaryota > Metazoa > Chordata > Mammalia > Rodentia > Caviidae > Dolichotis > Dolichotis patagonum. The sequence continues at coordinate 57,534 of PVJX010002403.1, read as the reverse complement.
CAACACACACGCACACACACACACACACACACACATACACACATACACACACACACTCACGCTCACAGCTATTTTAATTGTGATCACTAAATCCATATATTAATTTAGGAAGATTGACATGGATTGCACTTTAAAAATCTCTTCTTTACTCCTTCACTTTGTCTTCTAATATTTAGTCTAGAGTTACTGCACACCTTTTAGATGTATTTAAATTCATAATATAATTTGCCACTATTGTAATTAATATACTTCTAATTTCAGTTTTATCTCAATTGCTAATACAAATCAATACAGTTTACTTGTGTCCTGGACCTGCATAACATTCTAACTAAAGTCATTAATTAACACTAAAAGTTCATTTAGATTCCTCTGAATTTTTATTTTCAGATAAGATGTTTCATTTCTTTATTTTCAATCCCGAACTGTTTTTATTCCATTTCTCCAATGCTAGCTATGGAATGAGGAAAATTTTGAATAGAGATGATATTACTATGCATACTTCTTTTGTTCTCAATCCTAGTGAGAATCTTTACAGTAACTGTGTGGACTAAATTTATATTTTTTATAATGTTTCCCTAATATTTTTACTTTTAAGGATACATTTAAGTATTAATGAACCCATTCAATCAAAGATCTCATTGAAATGAGGAAGAGATATAGATTTTTATACTAATTTGGCCATGTTCATTATGCCAGGTTTTTCATGTATTCCTGAAACCTCTTTGGAATAATTTAGATACTGACTTTAAACTTTTGAATTTTAAAATCATTGTATATAATAACTTTGGCAAAGAAATTTTCTGAAACTAAAATTACAATAAAAAATATTTACTGACACTATAGGGAAGTATTAAAATAAATCAAACTTTCACTCTATTACCATCCTTAAATGTTGTGTTGTGTGCCAAGAAACATACTAGGTTCTGCCAATAACAGTGAGGAAGTCAGATAAGAGTAGTACATGTATAGGCAATTTTCATGAAGGATACTGTCAGTTAATAGGAAAAAAAGAGTAAAAATGAAATCATAACAGTGATTTGGCATAATCAAGAAGTGAGGAGTGAGAATTAGATAGGCATCTAGTTGCAAAATTTTGCCATTCTTTGTTTTACTACCTAAAGTGGTCCTGGCATTTCCAAGACACAATGAATATAGTGATAAGATAAATAAATATTCCTCTTGTAGTTGGACTTAAACCCCTGAAACTCCATGGGACAAGAACAATGAATATAGCCACAGTGCTTAACAAGTTGGTGCACTGGTGAATTTAAGCAGAAGAGCTTCACATGAAAGGCACACTCAAGTGAATTTATAGGATAATACTTGAAACAGAATAAATCAGACACACAAACTTAGCCACTTAACCGTTTACCCCAGGTGTCACTCAGACAGCATATTTGTTTACAAATTGCCGATGCTGATTGTTACTTCCGCAAGTGTCATTTCAACCAGTTGATTCTTTTTTGCACAAGATACACTCATACATCTACTTGTTTTATACCAACTACTTTTTCTTATTTTTATTTCAAACATGATATTTGCTTTTGATGTTTGTTTCTAATGAAATCTAATTATATGTTCTGGTTTTTTTCTTTTAGTAATTTGAGCTTCTTTTATTTGTGAAAATTAGCATAGTTTTGTGTTACAATCTGTAACAACTCTTATCATAATTGCATTAGACATAATTTTATCCTCAGTGATATGCCTTTACAAAACAAAATGGATATGATTGGGACACTGAGACTGAATAGGAAAGAAGTGTCAAAAGATCTGCAAAAGAAAAAACCTAAAAAAAAGAAATATTAACATATTAGAGAGGAAAAGTTTATGTTATCAAGTAGAAAGACAAAAAAGATATCTCCTTATTGTCAACTATTCACAATACAGAGATAGTAGAATTTGAAAAAAGAAATGAAGCTAAAAGAATGCCAATAGTGGTCAATGAATATAATAATTTTATGGGTAGTGCTGACACAGTAGACCAACATCTCATAAGATATTGTATAATCTTTCCTTTTTTTTTCTTCCCAGGAATTGAACTCATGACCTTGTGCTTGCCAGGCAAGCACTTATCTCGCTGAACTATATGCCCAGCAGCTATGCTATCATCAAAAAGCAAGATAAAAATATTATTATACAATATTTATGCATCTTCTGGATCAAACAAGATGGGATCATGTTGCTGTTTATTCAAAACAAGAGGGACTCAAAAAATAATTTACAATTTATATAGGTTTAATAGACCAAATAATTGAAAAACATACAGGGTAGTGAAATGCCAATCAGGATGAATATTTTTGCTGTTTTTACCATTACATTTAGTGGGTAGACTTTTTTTTGAAATTCTATCATCCACAGAATAAAAGGAAAGGCCAGCATGATAGTGTGAGGTGTGCTGTTCAAAGACAGGCAATACTGAAAAAAAAATTTGAAAAAGACTGCATACTACTGTCTAGACTGTAACATTAGGTTGTGTATTGAATTTTTAAAAGTATTTCACACAGTGTGGTGGAATGTAGCTCTGTGGCCCAGCATCTGCCTGGCAAAATCGAGGCTCTGAGTTCAATTACTGGTAACTCATACACCAAAAAAAGTTAGCTTAAAATATACCACACACAAAAAAATGTTAATGAATTCATTTGATAAAATTATCATTTTTATATTTCCTATCATTGCATCATAAAACTTAATGAAAAATATGCCATTTTTCGTCATCTCATATTTCAGTCATTGGACTGGTAAATGTTTAAATATCACACAATTTCTCTTATATGAGAAATCCACAGTACGAAGAAATTAAAGACTAAAATAAAACATAGATAACAAAAAGACAGAACTTTTGCAAAAGCTAAGGGATCCAAAAGATGGCAGGAGAGAGGCTGGAGTAGGAGAAGTATAAAGAAAGAATTAAGATGTGTTATGCACATGTGCCAACTCCCCACAATTAACGTGTACTGCAAATGTGTTCTGCAAATATGTACTCATAAAAAAAGGTAAAATTTGTAAAATAAAATTACATCAGTAACTGGAAAGGGGGAAGAGAGAAACCATTTTTTAATGATGAAACAAATAATAAGTCAATGGATAAATGACAGTGCTACAAAAGACACATTGACGATGTGGAAATACTGGAGAGAGTAGCTACAGAAATTGCTTGTGCCAAGGAGAGACATCTCATCCAGAAGTGTGCATTATTGAGAAACATGGGAATCGAAGAAACTGAAATAAAGGCATGTGTGCGGATAGAGATCATGCTAAGTTACAATGTGGTGCTGGGAATCTGGGAACATTTTCTTCTGAAAATTTTGGTTTTCTCAGGGCAATTGAAGGTCACCAGTTTCAAGAGGAAAAGGGGGAGAATGTGTGTAGAATAGGAAAAGCGGGAGAGTTATAACATACCCATCAAGCACAGTGGAAAGGCATGGCCCATAACTTTGCCAATTACTTGGCTTCCTCCTATGGGAGGGTCAAGACATCAGTGGGGAGACAGAGAGGTCAGACGTGTTGCTCCCCAGCTTACTTCTGCTAGGCTAAAAGTGGAGAGAGATAGTATTTCCAGTGGATAGCTCTTTTTGACAGCTTCAACTCCCTCCAAAAATCCATTAACTGTTTCTTTGTCTTACCACTTTTAGCCTAAAGACAGTAACCACTTACTGTTGCCTCGCAGCCCTGGGATGCATCATGGTTTCTTGGTTTATTTAAGCCAAGAAAATGTTGCCCACATTAAGCTTTTCTTAATTATCCCATTAGGGTGTGCCATCTGTTTTCTGACTAAAAACGTAATTGGTACCAGGAGTACCCCAAGAAAGGAACCTTAAAATTAAGATTGTGAGTTTTTGTTTACAAATTTTAGGAGAACATTTACAACTTTACTGGCAGGGTGGGGATGATAATGAACAAATGTTGGCATATCACTTCCAAAAAGTGACCACCAGTAAAAACACATAAGGAAGTAGTGATAGAAGGCATGGCTTTGTGATCAAGTGTCAATTAGTAGCTATGGTAACAGTAGGTGTCAGGGAGTTTGCAGCCTGAGCTAGTTTCTCTGAGGATCCTAGAGAGCAGACAAAGAGAAAATGAAATGCTGATTGTCTTAGATGCCAATTGCAATGTTCAGATAGAAATTTAAAAGGCAATTTTAAAGGAGTTTCTTATCTTCTTCAGACATAGGCTCAAGCCCTGGGCCTGATTATTATTACAGCAGAACTTCAGAACTAATTAAATGTTCAATTCCTACCAGATTTTTAAGCTAAGAACAGGCCCTAGTTGACCAAGCATAGAAGAGCGAGGCACAGAATAGGCAAAGTAGAGGACAGAAAGAGAATCTGAGAAATTTGAATTGCCATGTATACTTCAAACTTGGCAAATAAGACACAGCTCCTTTCTGCATAACCTGAATGATTTGGCCCTTGGTAAAATTCTAATTATCTCCATGACTCACTCCTACTAACTTTTATGCCCCAATGTTCAATGGAAAGAGCTAGGAGTTCAAATAGGGAAATGGAAGTACTAATCTAGAAGGAAATAGTCTACGTGTTCAAAGAGAATCTTGCCAATTTGTATCCATGAGTCTAGAGAGCATGAATGAGAGGTATTCTAACGTTGTTAGGCCAAGGAACATGACATATAAGGCCACTATGAATTGAATTTATTGAAATAAATGTGCTCACTCAATGTACAGGATTTGTGATGGTTTAAGCAGCAGAAAGGAATGATTAATAGCATGCTGAGATGGTGAACAGAAGTCAGACTTAGAGTCAGTAAAAGTAAGATGCAGGAATTTGCAGGACATGTTGAATAAAAAAAGTGCTTGAACATTCAGAGAATATTGGAATCAGTGTATTCTCTAAAACCCTTTCCTAATGTTGTCTCTAGGGAAACCTGGACGACATGGGTTTGTCGAAGTCTTCATACATATCGTGTGGTGTTTGTGCTTCTGTATCTGGATATGGTGGTAGGAAATGATGTAATGGAATTGGATTTCACAGTTTCCTTGGGTACAGTGGAAACCTGAGCTCCTAGAACAATAGAGGTAGTTAAATGTTAGCTTAAAGAGAGGACCCATTATAATAACTTCAGAGCCAGGAACCAATCAGAGCTCACTCCAAACAGTAATATAGTTAATTGACATACAGTTAATACAATATAGTTAATTGATGATAGTACCTCTAAAAGTAAAAAATAACTGAGGAAGCTATTAAGATACTGCTTGCTATGTACCAGTGAGAAAATTCTGGGTCTAATAAGCAGAAAATTCAACTCAAGTTGTTATAAAGGATTTATAGTCTTTTACTTGAATTCTGGGTAGAATTCATGTTCCAGAATTCAAGTTGCTGATGGACAAAGTGATGTCTCTTTGAGGAATATCCTTCAGTACAACTGTGGTAAATTTTCCTCCATATTTTCTCCCACTGAGACATGTAGCAATTTACAGCACTGACAACATAGAGGAAAAAGAGATAAAAATCAACCCTAAGTTTTGCAGATACAGATTGTGGCCTTATACTGATCCCTGGAAACTTGAAATACACTTATAACTGAAGCTTAATAAGGGCAGAAGATAAATGAGTTTTGGCAAGTCAGACTCATGGTTTTATTATTTTCCTTTACCTGAATGGCCAGTGAAAATATATTTATTAATAAGTAACAAATTAATCTTATTAATTACCCTAATTGGTGGGATGGGTACTATTGTGATAGAAATATCCTAGAAGCTACTGGAATACCCCATCTCCTCATAAAACATTAAAAGGAATACTGCATTGCTAGGGAAATTTCAGAGACTAACTCCACCCATCAGAGAACTGGAGAAATTAATAATGATGTGCACTACTTCCTCACTTATCTACACTGCTGACCAACACAAAACATTCACAGATACATCTTGAAGCATGGCGGAATTTTTGCAAATACAAGGGACAGTGTCCAAAAGAGCTGCATTTCATTTATTTTATATGACTTAAACAAATAAGTATAGTCCCTGTTCCTAAGTTGCATATTTTAATATATCTTTTCCCATTTAATCACTGCAAATAAATATAATCAGAGGCTATTTCCCTTTACATCATGATGAGAGCAGTGTATTTCCACACTCCTACTTAACACTGTTTTTGATGTACTGCTTTATCTCATAATAATACAGCAAAACCTAGATTTTTCTTGCCATCATACACAGCATCACATTTAGCTTTTATATGCATTCTAATATTGTAAGTGAATACACCAGGAAGGAAACAGAAAGAGCTCTAATTGACTTAGTAAGACACTTTATTTGAGGATAGGCGATACTTTCCAAATGCCACCTGCCAAATCAATGTTATTTCTGTAAGGTATAGTGAAAGAGTCCCTACATAATCAGAGATATGTTGTAGAATCATTTATAGCCAGCAGAGAAGATGACTCCTGTTTAATGAAACTCTGGGTGTTGAAGATAACCTAGATCACAACTAGATATTGCAGTTCCACATCTGCTTTGTAACTGCAAGACCAGTTTTAAATTGGGAAGAAAGAAATAAAGTTTTCTGCTACCTCAGTGCTATACAACAAGTTTCTGGATCTTATACTATGAAGATCAATAACAGAGAAAGTAACAGTAATAGATAAAAATACTGTATGAATCTTCCAGAAAACACCCATGCAGAAATTTGCCATGGCTGCAACTATTTCCACTGGACTTTAGATTTATATTAGACCCTGATGCAGTTTAAACACTGTACTCAGTGTACCATAATACTATATGATTTAAACTTTCCATTAAATGATGCTATTTAATTTATATGAGCCAAAAGTGGATGTACCTTATAACATTCCATGATGCTTCAATCACAGAAAACATTTAATAAGCATTTGTTGAGAGAATAAATCCTAGATTAAGTATATTGTCATTGAAAACTTCCTGTAACTCTCGTGCCTGACAGAGCACAGAGGTTTTCTTGTTGCCTTGGTGACCCAAGTGTTCATAAAGAGTCCATAGCCATGTGTTCCTCAGGCACTGGTAAAGTGCTGAAGGCAGCACTGCGTGTGATTGGCTATGAAATTTCAGGTTGTGCATGTGTATGTTTGAGTCCTTCCTTTCTGTGCACTGTACTGGGCCTTGCCCCTCTTTCAAATAAGGTACTGGACAGCTTGGTCTCAGACTATGGCCTTTTGAAGAATATTTCCTAGACTCTGTTGTACAGTTGTGAGAAATATGTTCTTGGAAAACTTACTAATTTTCCACTTACTCCAGTGGATAATGTGTCATTCATTTTTTTGATTTTGATGAACACCTACAACTATGTAAGCAAAACTGTATCTTCAGCAGGCACGTGCACAACAACCTGAGATGTAGTTTACTGGAACACACTTGTAGGTCAAGGTTCCTGGGTAGCTGTGTTTGATTCCTGGCAGCACACACATACCCACACACACCCCAAAGAAAATAAAGAAGAGTAAAAAAATCGGCAAGCTAAGCATATTCTTTATTTTATTTTATTTCTATATACTTTTAATTTTATATTTATTTTATCTTATTTTATTTTGATTCCTCATATTGTTATATTTGAATGTTAGTGAACTATTATCAGCACCATATCATAAATGGGCTACTAGTGACGTGTAACTATGAAAAAGGGTATGCAGTATGCAGTGATTACGATACCAGTTGTCTTATTTACTTTCCTGTTACTGGGATAAAGTACTTGACATATACACAAATTAAAGGAGGAAAGAATTTGCAGAGCTTTGCTCCCTAGGTCAAGTACAAGGTGAAATATGGGAGGGACACAGCAGAGGGTAAACATCCATGGCAGAGGTGGCAGGGAACAGCAAAGCTTCCTTCTGTCCATTTTTATTCCACTCAGCCCACAGGTTTGTTGGGTAGAAGACCCAGAGTGGGTCTCCCCTCCTCAGACAGTCTATCACCCATGCCCAGAACTATGCTGACCCAAACAGTGGGCTAATCCAGCAGCACACGCCCACGATCCAGTACCAAACATTCATGAGCCAGTCGCTTCCAAAAGACTGACCTATGAGGCTTCAGGGCTCTCCTATACGTAAACTGTAACACCAGTTCCAGTACTTCACATTGTTTTTTCATGTTGGTTTTTCTTTAATCTTCTAGCTCCTCCTCTTCTCTTCTCCTTTCCTCCCTTTTTTCCTTTTCTTTCATTTGCATTTCCTTCCCTTTCTTTTCCTTCCTTTCTTTTATTTTTGTGATTTTTCTTTTTTTCTTTTTTTGTGATTTTTCTTTTATTATGTGATTTTTCTTCTCTTTCCTTCTCTCCTCAGAATTTCCGTTGGTACTTTACATTGCAAAATTAAGAACTAAGGCAGCAGAAATTTTTCAGTATAATAATGATACTAAGACTACTTTTTTCTGTTAGACAAAAAGTTTGAGATAAGTTATGTGTGAGTCATCAAAAGATGAGCATTTACTTTTCTTAGTAATTTCTACATATTTTTACTGATATCTTTAACATCACAGTGTTAGAAAATTATTCTTTATTTATGTGTAAATAAAGCAGTTTTTACCTCTTTCTAACTTTTTCTACATAAGAATCAGAATTTTAAAGTTGCCATGTGATAACATTCTGATGATGAGATTAACCCGTTCTTCTCTATAGTCTGAATCATTTTCATAGTGAGTTTAAACTTCAAAATAAATTTGTAGTTCAATTTCAATTTAAAAATCATTTGTAAATTTTATAAAAGGTTATCTATAATTTTTAGTTACTCTGTGCTAGGATTAAAAGAAACAGAAGAAATAAAGAAAAACAATACATTTATTAATTTTATATGGAATATTCAATTTTGAAATGAGTATAGTAAATAGTGTTTTTCAAAACTTTTGTGAATACGTATTAATGTGGACTATTCTTCAAATGTTTTGGCAAGCACACCAAAGCAATTTAATCTAAAATTATTGTGTAAACTATTAAAAATGCATTGCTGGTTAAATTATTACATTTGATTATAGTTTACAATTGCTATTTTATTATTTTCAATGTAGTCTTTAAGATTTATATTAAAATGTATTTTATTGATGTGTCAAAATTGTGCATACAGATAAAAGAAAATAAATTAGTTAAGGTATTTTAAAAATTTCTTCATATTCAAAATCTGACACAACTGAATGAGATTTTAATCCAGAGTTACCAATGTTGGCTGTCCCACATAATACCCTTGTTTGCACATTTCTTAAAAGAATGCTCTATTGCTATTGTCATGATTTCCTTCCAAGCTATTAATTCTCATTCACTAAGTTTTGATGTATGTGCATAAAGAATAACACTTCTATCATGTGACTTGGTAGTATCAACCAGAAAATAATAATAATAATAATAATAATAATAATAATAGTAATATTACAAGAATATTTAAAATAAACCTTGCTTAAAAATAAAATAAGCAACAATGCAAGACCAGCTCCATTATTCAAGTCTTCTTCTAGTTACATTTTTTTTATAGTTAGTGCCTGTATGTCCCCCAAAAGTCTCATGCAATCATTGGAGACAGGCTTTTCAGAGGCTGCTGGTCTAGAGTTTGTGACTGAGTTTTGTTCCAGTACTGAGGTTAAGGGAGTGAATGCTACCCTCACCCTAAGGTGAGTAGCCAGCATACAATATAAGGGACAGAGAGAGAGTCTTGTCTCTCTCCTTTGTTGCTTTTGCTATCTTGTGGGTGCCATGAACTGTTCTCTCGAGGACACCCTGTTGTGGAGTCAGTGGATTATGGACTAAAACCTCTACAAACTGTGAGCTAAGTTAAGTAAACCTTTTTTCTCCCTTTAATGTTGAGTGTCATATAATTTGTCTCAGCAGCATGAGAAAAGTAACTAAGGCACATTTTACCCTGGGAAATTTAAAGTGTTAAAGGTAATTCAAAGCAGAAGGCAAAAGATTGTGTGGCTGAAGGTAACAAATTTATGATGGTGATATTTGGAAAAATAAGGTGAAATGCTCAGCTCTTGTTTTAAAAACTATGTATAAACTTCTAAATCTACTTTGCCACCAGCTGCCCTATTTTTCTTTGCCACCTAATTTGTATCTACTCATGTTATTCCAAATTTTTCTACCTCTCTTTATCAAAATATTAACCTGATCATGCCACAGCTAATTAATTACAACTACTTAATTAGCTCACAACTCATAAATAATGTTTAAAAGAATAATAAATTATCTAGAAGGTTGTCATTGAAAAATCTCTTTAATAATATGAAATCATGTAAAGAATCTTTTTTAACTTTCATTTTATTTTTGTTCTGAAACTTGAGCGCAACACTATTTCTCATAATCCACAGCAAATTCAGTTGGATTTGTCTTGTTTTACATCAAGAAGATCATATACTATTATAAATATGAAACATAGCAGAGTCATTTATCTTAATAAGCACTTTGTGATGATCTGAAAAACAACTCTCCACAAAAAGTGCCAGAGATATGAGACTTATTGTATAATATTTCTGACTAAATTATGAGCAAGTATTCACTTTGGCAAAATTTTAAAATCAAATTTAATTGCATTAGAAGACATCCATCCCACTTTGTGACATTGTATTATGTCTTCATTTGTGTTATTTCCTAAATGTTTATTTAAAAACACATTGTGTATCACTCAATTAAATTATGACAGTCATAGCATCGTTTTTCATCTTGCAGAGAAATACAAATATAAAATATTTCTTTGTGCTACTGTATAGATCACATAAAATGTGATTATGCTGCAGACTTCATTCATGAAATAGCCAAACTCAGAAAACCAAGGAAGCAACAGGGATTTGAATAAGGTAAGGACGGGGATGGAGACATTGCTCAAATTCATACAAATAAAGACGGGAAATGTAGATTCTAGAAAAAGTGATGTATCTCAAGTTTGAAAATTGGTTTTTAAAATTCCAAATGTCTGCATAAAGTGCCAATATCCGAATTTTTAGCTTTGAGATAAGACTAAATTCATGAAAAAAAATTATGTTTGGAAAGTTAAACAAATCCTTTATTGGATTGTGTTTTCTTTTTAGATTACAGTTAGTAAATAAAGGACATTATTTCCATACATGAAATCTAATATTTAATAGTTGTTTTTCTCTTTATGAATAGAAACTTTTACTAGGGAAAAATAGAAGTATTCTGCAGTATTATTAAAAAATCAACAAATAGTTGCTTGATATCACAACAATAGGTGTGTAAGTTTGTCAGTGATGCTGAATTATATTCCGACAACACTAGAAATTTCCAATGGTGCAAAAAGCACCATTCTGTCAACTGTTTAAAATTATTCAAAACAAGATGTTGCATTTATTTTTTTCAGCTACTCATTTGAACTAATGGGAAGTCCACATAATAACTTATGATATGATTTGAGTGATTTTTCAGTGTTTTCAGCAAAATTGTGGAAATTTTCTCATTATCATTTTATATATCTATTAATATAGACTAAATATGCCTGCTAATTCAATCTCACTAACCCTTACCAAGTGGTATGTGTCATATGTAGATAAACAAAGACAGCTATGCATGTATGCATAGGGTTTTAAAGCTGCAGATGAAATTAAGGCCACTACTCATTTGATTAATATGGGAAGATTCATCTGAGTTATTGTGTTGGGTTCAGTGTACTTTCATGGAACTTTAAAAGTGGAAGAGTAAAGCAAAAAAGTGTGCCAGCACATGAAAGAAAAGGAAGAGGAAGAGTAATTTGAAGCAGGCAAAGGGCTCACCGCTTGCTTATTCTGATAAATGAATGGGGCCCTTGCCCAAGGACTGCAGGTGGCCTTTAGAATCCTTTTTAAAGTCTCCAGATGACAACAGCAAGGAAACAGGAGATCACAGTTCTAGTATGACATGAAACTGAATTCTACCAACAACTTGAAAGAAATATGTCAACTCCAAAACTTTCAGAAAATAACTCAGTCCTGTTCACACTCTGAATATTAACACATTATTATTAATACATTGATCAATATATTATTTAATAGGCTAATAGTCATATTTAAATATATCTATTATATACAACTGTATATAATGCTTCATAGCAACTAATTTTAGAAATTAAGAAATGAATTAAGCAGTTATTAAGCTTTCAGATGTTACTCTGGAGCTTTTCATAAAGGAATTTTCTTTTACCTCTGTTTGTCTTGTCAATCCAATGAAGTGAATTCAGTTTTGAATCAACACAGAAATGATGGTAGTACATTTTTCTTCTTAATTTTCAATTGTTTATAAGTACAAGAAAGCTTCAGGAAATTCAAGAATCTGCCAATTAAATTCAGAAAATTCTAATATTTATTCCTCTTTCTTATGGATATTTCTTCTCATATTATTATGGAATTTAATAGTATTTTTACCTGGGCTGTTTATCATTTGGTGGGCAGATAAAGCCCCATATAAATAAACAAACAATCTCCTAAGTTTTAAGAAATGTGATCTCTTCACTTCTGTGATACTTTCCTGTGCTTCCTAGGATCACTGTATTCACTGCTTGGCTTAAGTATTTCTGTGTGCTATGCCCCTTTTTATCATCTTTATATCTCACATGCTCCTATCTTTAATTTCAATTTGGTGTTGTAGTACAATAGTTCTTACTGAGTTGATTTATTCTTCCATTATACATCTTAATTTGATGTGTTTAAATATTTTACATCATTCTGTCAGGAAGGAGTAAGTAAATATTTCACTCCATTACCTCTCTAGTCATCTAGCTTTACAACAAGGCACGAAAGCTCCAATTTTCAGATAACAACACAACTCCCTTTCATACATTTCTGTTTTCGTATGTTTTGTTTTTAACATCATTTAGAAGTTCTTATCTGCTGATCCATGAACCTGTGGATCTCAGTGGAATTCCACATCTAAAGTTTTGGAAGGAAAATAGGTGAATAAAAAATATAAACCAAGGAGAAAACCCCCAAAGGAAATCTGGCCACAACCATGTCCTTAGATTCTATTCTCTGAGGGTTCATCTCATCATTGCAAATCTAAGAAGAAACTTTCCTCTTATCACCATCTTAGCCAGCAGTGGAAGGGCAATGTCTATTAAAAGAACAATGTTGGAAATTTTGCATGGGTCTGAATCAGCTCTCCATCTAACAATGATAGGAATCTACAGTCTGACTGCTCCAACTAATCTACCTTTTAACCCAGTCTCCTGCTTTTTAATCCTACTTCAGAAAGTTTATTTGACATACCAACAAGGTATATGGAGAAGCGACAGAAAGCTGGAGATGGAGCGGATGTCATGGTGAGTATTGAGAATGAACAATCTTGCTGGCGCTACCCTTCGTTGTCCATGTTTTTAACAGTAAATTTAATTTAAAATGCAGACTTTAAATTTCCTTAGCTGGTTAACATTTCTAATATTCTGTTTAATTATGATATTCTACACATTACAACTAATAATTTAAAGACATCAAAGATATTTTTCTAGATCTTGAATTCATCTTTAAACAAAAATTTTAAGAAACAATATGGCGCCATGAAATAACTAAATCAATAACCAGCATCACATAACATAATAGTATAGCTTGAGAATATAACTATTCTATGTTCATCTCCATCTTGGAAAGCTTGGAGAAAACTGTGAATTTTATAGAAGTTGCTCCAGCCAGACTATGTTTGGAAGATTGAGTTTAATTTTTGCAGTGTTGCTATTAAGGTATGTTATTCTGCATCAGTGTTCACAAAGCAGTTTTATGAATCTGAGAAAAATGGGAATCAGACCACAAATATCACTTTATTCTTTGAGTTTAAAAAGTGCACTGTTTCACAAGAGGAATATGTTATTTTTTTTTCTTGCTGGTAGGACTCTGTTGATGTTTAGGCTGTATAATAAAGTAAACTACAGATTCTGAGATTAAGGTGTCTTTGGTTGTACAAATTTAAAAATATTAGGCCCATAAAAGTAAGATTTAGAAGCAACAAAATATTCAGCATTTCAAATATTTCACAGCAAAATAGGGTGGGTGAGGGCAATGACAATATGATCCTATCTTTCATATATTTCTATTATATTTCTATTACATATAAATATATCTGTTCATGTGTATCATTAAAACACCCTACATGTATATGTGTGCCACTCAGTATGCTAGAAAAATACAACAAATATTTAAATTTGAAATAATTGATTATAGTAAACACAGATTATCGTTAATCCCTTCAAAATACTCCCCTTGATTGAGCAAACTTAGCCTTTTTTTCTTGTCACTTTCCAAAGCAACTCTGGAAGCCTCTTTTAGAAGTGTCTGTAACAATCCTGTGTGAGAGTCGCGGTGTTCTGAATTAATGGAAAACGTGTATGTTTCATGGGCATTTTGACTTCAGGGAAGAGCCAGAAGTCACATGGTGCCAGATGCTGTGAATAAGGTGATGGAGCATGCGCCTAATGCTTTTTGAGCCTTCTTTTCCCTTGGGGGGCACCTCACAGCTGCCTTCATCACATTGGTTATTCCATCTCACAGTGACACAAAGGAGGACTTCTGGAACTGTTTCAGAAAACACCAAGACGAGGGTCTGTGTTCAAAATGATGGGGAGTGTTCTGAGGGGTCATTAATGTCAATGTGTCATTGACTATAATAAATTTTAAAATTTAGGTGTGCACCATATTTTCACTGGTTCCATAGATAGTATATCATGATATAATATATTGTGCATCATATATCATGTTACAAATTAGTGTATATCTTATATTTCATATGTATGCAGGACTGAGGATTGAACCCAAGACCTTACCCATACCACCAATGTATTTTTGTGGAGTAATGGGAATTTAGCTCAGGGCCTTGTGCATGCTAGGCAAGTACTCTACCACTGTGCTACATACTCAACCCTATAACTAATATTTTTTAAATTATTAAACTAAACACATATTTAAAGAACACTTATATGATCAAGATTTAGTGAGCAATTTTTTGTTTTGTGCAACCTAAAGTAGAGGTGACTGTTCTAAAATACATATAGCTATAGAAAAATGGGTATAAATCCAAAATTTAGTTGAACATTTTCTTTATCAAACAAAGAGAAGAAAGAGTATTTTTAAAGAGAAAAAAATAAAAATGAAAATAGCAATAAGTCAAAACTTCAAAACAGGCTAGTAGGATGGTAACAATAATTAATGCATTGTATATTGTTACCTTCATAATAGTTGTTCAGAGTAAAAGACATAGGAATGAAATATTGTTCAAACAATACTAGCTCTTTTCAATGAACTAACAGAAATTAGCTGTATAACTTAACTCTCTGTGTGTATATACATATACATGCATGATTTCCTTTTCCCTTCCTCCTTTTCCCTTTCCCCCACCCTAGTTTCTTTTGTTTTGAACAGTTTCTTCCAAATTCACAATATTTCTTGTACATTTGGATCTTATTTACTCATTCAGTTTCTCACACTAGTGAGACAATACAATGTTTACACATGTGGAACTGATTCGTTTCACTTATGAGTGTGCTCTTGAGTTGCATCCATTTACCTATAAAAGTCTCAAGTTTATCCTTCTTTATGACTAATAGTATTCCATTATATAAATACAACACATCTTTTTTTATGCATTTCTCAGATGATGGGCATTTGGGTTGTTTCCAAGACATAGCTATTACAAATTCTTCTACTATAAACATGGGTACACATGTATCACTGTCATACAATGTTTTTAAGTCTTCTGAGAAGGTACCCGGAAAGGGAATACCTGGGTTGAATGGGACCTTTAAGCCTAGATTTTAAGGAATCTCCACTCTGATTTCCACAGTAGTTGCACCAGACTACACTCCCACCAACAATGGAGAAGGATTCCTTTTTCTGCATAGCCTCACTAATATTTTCTATTGGTTGATTTCTTGATGATAGCCATTCTTTCTGGAGTGCGATGGAATCTCAATGTTGTTTTAATGTTTATC
Organism: Dolichotis patagonum; assembly: GCA_004027295.1. NCBI lineage: Eukaryota > Metazoa > Chordata > Mammalia > Rodentia > Caviidae > Dolichotis > Dolichotis patagonum. The sequence continues at coordinate 41,664 of PVJX010002403.1, read as the reverse complement.
TTTCAAAGGACCAATGATACTGAATATTTTTTTATGTATTTATTTGACATTTATATTGCTTCATCTGAGAAGTATTTATTTATCTCAGATGCCTGCTTTTCGATTGGGTCTTTGAATGGGAGTCTGATTGTTTCACAATTCTCTATATATTCTAAGTACAAGCCCTTTGTACTGGCTACAATATTTTACCAATCTGCGGGTTGTCTTTCCACTCCGTTGATGATTTCTTTTGTTGTGCAAAAGCTATTTATTAAGATGAGACCTCAGTTGTTCATCCTTTGAAGTATTTCCCATGTGGTCTGGGTTTTGTTTATGAAGTCTCTGCCTACACCTATGTTTCCAAGATCGCTATTTTACCTTCCAGTAAATTTAGTGTTTCTGTTGTAATATTTAGATCTTTGACCCATTTTGAATTTAGTTCAGTACATGGTGATAGACATGAGTTTAGTTTATTTCTTTCTGTCTCATTACTCTAGCTAATGTTTCCTGAACTATATTAAATAGGAATGGTGATAGTGGTCATCTAGTCTTGTTCTTGTATTTAGAGTGCAAACTTTCAGTTTTTGACCATTTAATATCATGTTAGCTGTAGGTTTGCCATAGATGGCTTTTACCAGATTGAGGTAAAGACTGTCTATTCCAATGTTCTGTAGGGTTTTTAATCATAAATGGGCATTGGACTTTGTGAATTGCTTTTCTGCATCTATTGAGATGTTCATGTGATTTTTTTTGTCTTTGGTTTTGTTAACATGTTCTATTACATTTATTAATTTGTATATGCTGAACCATTCCTGAATCCCTGAAATGAATCCTACTTGGTCATGGCGCATAATATTCTTGATGATTTGCTACATTCTGTATACTAGTATCTTATTGAGGATTTTTGCATCTATGTTCATTAGGGAGATTTGCCTGTACCTTTTTTTTTCAGTTGGATTCTTCTCTGGTTTTGGAATCAGGGTAATACTTACTTCTATGAATATTTTGGAAATATTGCTTCCCTTTTAATTTCCTTAAAGAGTTTCAGCATTAGTGACAGTAGTTATCTGAATTCTTATAGAATTCAACAGTAAATTCATTAGGGCCTGGGCTTTTCTTTGTTGTTAAATTTTTAATAACATTTTTAATCTCATTGGCTGATATCAGGTTATTTAGAATTTTTATATATACTTGATTTAGTTTTGGAAATTCGATCATGTTTAGGAATCTATCCATTTCTTCTATGACCTCCGTTTTATTAGAATGTAGATATTGATGATCTTCTGGATTTCTGTAGGATTCATTGTAATTTCCTCCTTTTCATTCCCAATTTGCCTGAATTCCCTCTTTTTGATGAAGTTAGCTAATGACTTATGAATTTTACTTATTCTTTCAAAGAATCAACTTTTCAATTCACCAAATCTTTGCATTGTTTTCTTAGTCTCAATTGCATTAATTTATGTTTTTATCTTTATAATTTCCTCCCCTGTACTAGCTTTGGGTTTGATTTGTTCTTTTTCTAGAATTTTGAGGTTCAACATTAGTTTTCTCATTTGAGCTCATTCTGTTTTGCTGGTTTGAGAGTTCATCACTATAAATTTCCCTCATAGGACTGCTTTCATTGCATTCTTAATTTCCAGAATGTTGTATTGGCATTATTACTTAAATTTTATATGCTGTTTATCTTCATCTTTAATTTCCTCAGTGACCATTCCATTGTTCCAAAGGATATTGTTTAATTTCCATATGTTTATGTAGTTTTTGTGGTTTCATCATTTATTTCTAGTTTCTTTGTTCTATGATTACACAGTATGCATAGGAGGATTTAAGTTGCTCTATATTTACTTAAACATGTTTTATGGACTAATATTTGGTCGTTTTGGAGACTATCCTGTGTGAAGCTGAGAGGAATGTGTATTATGATATTTTGGAATGGAACATTGTACAGACATCTACCACATACACTTGCAGCTGACTTGGTTTAATTCTGATATTTCTAGGTTGAATTTTTTGTCTGGTCGACCTATCTATTTGTGAGAGTAGAGTACTGAGATACCCAGTAAAATTGTGTTAGTGTTTATTTTGTTTTTCATGTCTGTTAATATTTGTTTTATGTATTTATCACACTGATGTTTGGTGCATGTATGTTTATGATTGTTATCTCCTCTTGAGTTTTCCCTTAACAAGTATATAGTGATGTTCTTTGTCTCTTTTGATCAATTTTGGCTTAAAGTTTATATTGTCTGAAAATAGAATAGTTACCCCTGATTTTTCTGGGTTTCTGTGGTATGGAGAATTTATTTGCATCCTTTGACTTTTAATATATTAATTTCTTTTTGTGTTAAATGTCTTTCATGAACGCAGCATTTTATTGGATTTTGTTTCTTGATCCATTCTTCCAGTCTTTTTCTTTTGATTGGTGAGTTGAGACCATTTACATTGACAGTTACTATAAAATGTACTGGCTTTTTTTGTCATGTATTTTCCTGTTGGTTCCCTGTCTTTTTCTTCTGTTTCAATGCTTGCCCTGCCTGGTGACTTCTTTCTATTTGTGTTAATATCTTGTGGTCTTCATTATCTCTTTCTATTATATCCTTCAGAGCATTCTGTAGCACTGCTTTGGTGTTCAAACCTTTCTTCAGGTGTTCTTTGTCATGGAAATATCTTATTTCAGTATTGATTTGAAAAGTTATTTTTTGTGGGGTACATCAATCTGGGTTGAAGATTGTTTCTTTTAGTGCTTGAAATACCTCACTGCATGCTTACTTTGATTTATGATTCTCCTGGTGATTCTGATGGGTTTTGTTTTGTAGGTCATTTGTTTCCACTCTCTGACCACTTTTAATATTCTGCTGTTGTGCTGAATTTCTGCAATCTTGATTGTTATGTGCCTCGGTGTGTATTTTTTTGGATCATGACTATTTGCACTTCTATATGCTTCACTGATTCACATGTCAAATCCTTTGGGAAGTTTTCTGCCATTATTTCTGTAGATTTGTTTGTTTGTTTGTTTGTTTGTTGCACTGTCTCCAACATTCTCACTGACTCTAATTAATTTATGTTTTTCTTTGCTTCATCTTGTAGTTGCTGGATGATTTTTCATGGCCTTTTGCTATTTTTAAGACATCTTTCTTTTTAAGATTAGTATAATCCTATCTTCAAGATCTGATATCCTTTTTTAGCCTTTATTCAGTCTGTTGCAGATATTTTCCATGGAGTTTTTAATCTCCTGGATTAAAGAGATTAATCTCCTGGATTAAAGAGAACTTTGTCTCTGTTTCACAGATTCTATTTCTTTCCTATGTTGGGCTTTCATGGTTTCCTTTTTTTCCCCCTGAGCTCCTCTATTTTTTAGTCTATGTCTGCTTTAGTATCATTGATTTTGATTGTCATTTCTTTGTGCACCTTAGAGATTGTTTTTTCCATAGTCTCTTTCATTTGCATTTTCACTTGTATTGTTATTGTTTCAGAATATTCCAGTAGTTAGATTCTCTGATTTCTTCTATTTTATTGTGCTCTGGACTTGTCTTGGGTGGGCTAAGGCTCTGCAGTTACACTTTGCTTTGGTGTCTTATCTTTTTTGCTTTTCTATTTTTTGTGTTTTTTTTCTGTGTTGGCGCTTATATGTTTCTTATAGTAGATAGCTTTATTCCTAGTAGCAATGCTTCCCTAGGAGACGGTTGTTCCACAGATATCTTCTAGATGTAGATGACTTTTGGTCTCTGTGTATATCCAAAGATCCTACCTTTTCAATGTGGTGAGGATGAGAAGTTACCTATTTGGCTCAGCCGTCAGTCCTTGGTGATGGTAATGATCCCATATGATCACAGTACTGTCACACTGGATAGAAAAAATGATTACAGCAGGTGCAGTATCCTGAATAAAGTAGCACAGTTAACAATACCAATAGTCTTGAAAGTAGCCTCACTACTGACAAATTGTGCTATTAAGCTGATAATTTTAACTATAGAAGCAAATTTGACAGTAATATAATGGAATCCAACATATACCAGGAAACTGTATGCAGTGGTTTTCCCTTTAGTGGAGTTATTTTAACCTGTTGTGAGTGGGGCAGATTAAAAGTGACAGGAGCAAGATAGAGTGATGAGTGAGATCCTATATATTAGGAGCCAGACTGGAGGGCATAGGATGATCACAGCAGTTTTGGAAAACTGGAGGATAGAGGAGGAAGAAAATGGAAGAAGAAGCAGAGGAGTATTGAAGTGAACCAGACAGAGAACAGATGATGTTTACCCACATGGAAGTAGCATAGAATCAAGCAAAGTAGTTGGTGAAAGAGTGGTAGAAGACAAGTAGATGAAAACAATAGGGAAGATAATAAATCTAAGTCATTAAAGAAAGATAAAAGGAGAGAGAAAAGAACAAAGACAAAACAGAAATAACTCTCAAAATTAAAACAAGACCAAAGTAAACTAAATAAAAAAAGCCTCAATTAGACAAAAAAAAAAAAAAAACAAATCAAACAAAGACAAGTAAACAAAGTAAAATTCTTGTGGTATTCTCAGTTCTGTGGTAAGGTCACATTTGATCTTAGAAATTTGTAGTGTACTCCAGTCCGTTTCACAGTCAGTTTCACAGTAGGATTTGTGCTGAGTATAGGACTGATGTTGGCCTCTGGATATAAGAGCTGGGTTTGGTATTCTGTTGCTGGGGTTCGCCCCAGCTCTAAGATAGATTTACACTTAAAAAAAAAAGAATGGTGGCTTCACTTGCCCCCTTCTATTCCTCCCATCTTTGTGCCAAAATACAATGCTGACTCATCTGACTTATCAACTGCTGGTGTGTGTGTGTGTGTGTGTGTGTGTGTGTCTATATCCAGGTCTTGGGGGAGTCCCACCTGGGCCAGTCAGGCCATGTGTGCCAAATCACTGAAGAAACATTTTTAAATGAATGCAAATTAAGCATGTATCTATCATCATTTATAAGCATATTTTTAAGTATAACAGTTTTATCTCCATATACTTCAATAAATTATCAATGATGATGCAACTTGATATTTTGATACAAGTGCATGTACAGGAAACCATGAACACAATTGTGATAAGAATGCCCACCTCGCCTTATGCTGATATAATCTTTCCTTTTGTTCTTTCCATCTTCATCAATTCCCCAAACAGTCACTGACCTGATTTATATTGCAAAAAATTTTTTGCAATGTGAAAAATTTTATGAAAATTATAAACTATGAACCTTTATTTACAGTTTACTTGACTCAGGATAATTATTTTGAGGTTTATGCATGTCCTAGAACACATTTTTTTTTTTTATCAGTACCGGGGATAGAACTCATGACTGAGTGCTTGAAAGGCAGGCACTTATGTCACTAAGCTAAATCCACAGCCCCTAATACACATTATTAATTCACTTCCTTTTATTGCTGAGTAATATTCTGCGTAGTATAGGAATAAGTCTTCTTGATGGAGATTTAGTTGTTTCCAGTTTTCTGATATTATAAATTAAAATATGAGTATTCATATTATTGTGTGATCATACACTTTCTCCCTCATTGGATAATCATTTGGGTGTAGAATGGCTGCATTGTCTAATAAGTACAGGCTTACTCACTGAGTAAGCTGTCAAGTTGCGCTGACCCTATGAGAGTTATCAGTCTTCCGCATCCTCACCAATATTTGGCATGGCTGGTCTTCAACTTTAGCTATTTGAATGAGTTTGTTCTTCTGTGCTTTTCATTTGAATTTCTCTAATGATCAATTGTATTTGGCATCTTCTCAAAATTTGCCATTGTGTAGCTTTGTGAATGATATTTTGCATGTTAATATTTCACAGTTTAACCCTTAAAATTTTTAAATATTTAAGAAATTAGTTCTTTATCAAATTCATCATTGACAAAATTTTCTTCTGGGTTCTGACCTGTCTTTTTTGTGTTTTTAAGTGACTTACTTCAAGTGATGATATTTCAAATTTTTGACGAACTCCAAATTATTTTGCTGGAATTATATTTTTATATTGTACTTCTGCTATACCTAAGAAATATTTTTATAATTCCAGGTCAGGGCCGGGGATTTAGCTCAGTGGCTTAAGCTCCTGCCTGGCAAGCGCGAGGTCATGAGTTCGATCCCCGGTACCAAAAAAAAAAAAAAAAAATTCCAGGTCAATTTCTCCTATAGATTTCTCCTTTCTGAAATCTTATATTTTTAGCTTTTCATTCAAGTTTATGGTCCATTTGAGATAAGTTTTGCATATGTTATCAGATAGCAATCAAAGTTCTTTATTTTTTTCTTCTTAAACATGTGACATCTAATTTTTCCAGCTAATTTTTAATAAAGACTACTTTTACGGAATTTCCTTAGTACTTGTGATCAAAATCAGGTTTTGATATTCCTGTGTGTTTCAGTACACTCTCCAAAGTGCCATTGATCTATTATTTTTGATTTTATGAAAAAGTTAAACAAAAATTTATAATCAAATAATGAGTGAATAATAGTAATTACACTGTGCATCATTATTTTCAAAGTAGTTACTCATAAAACAAGACATAAACTGAAAAGATTTTTTCAAAAAAGAAACACAGATAATCACAGAAATATTTCTTTTCAATGAACTAAGGTAAACTTGCAGTATAAATTGTAAAAAGAAATGTATGATCATCATTTTTATTTTACAGATAATATTTCTCTTCCAACACTCTCAAATGTTTCTCTAATTGGCTTTGGTTAATTACATTATAATATACATTAGCATTTTTTTTCCTGTTGCATATGGTATGCATACATTAAGGTTTATTGGATTTATTCAATCTATGGGTATTTTAATTTATTAAATCAAATTTGAAACCTTTTTACCATTACTCCTTTCAGAGTTTCTAGTTATAGATAATTAGGTATTAGGTGGAAAAACTCTGCTCTGACTTAACAAATCTCAAATCCCAGATGACTAAAAATTGTCCCACAAATTTACTGACCCTCTTTTCACTTAATTATTCTTTTCTCTTAGGCTTTCCTATGGATAACTTCGTTTTTTTTATATCAAGTGTACTACTCTTTTAATATGCAATGTTTAAAATATCATTAATTTAATTTATTTTCCTCAGACATTTTCATTTTTATCAGTAAAAGTTTGATTTAAGGTTTTTAATTTTCTACTTAAAATTTTAAACATACAGGATACAATATAATGACTATTAATTTCCTTGTCTACTCATTCAAACAATTGTGTCTATTCTGAGCTAGATTTGATTAATTTGCTCCTTGTCCTGAGAAATGTGTGGTTTTCTGCTTGGTGGGATTAGTGACATTCATTCAAACCTGGTTATAGGACATTCTGTATTTTTAAGTACTAAATATTTTTAAATTTCCGTATGTACTTCTGTGTTTTGTTAAGATTCAGTAAAATTGTATGGAAACTTGACAATCATCCTGCCTCTTGGTTTTGAGATTTGTTAGACCATTGTACAACTGTCCCACCTAACAACCAAAAACTAAACAGGACCAATGTTAAAAACTTTATTTGCATACTTGAGTAGTCTATAAAATTCCCTGGGAATTATGAGGTTTTCTGCTCTGCTTGATAAAACAGATACTATTCTTAATCACTCCACTGAGTACTAGACATTTACATTTAGTTTTTAAAATTTTTTTTCAACCTTGGATCATTTCCTCACCATATCAAATGATCAGAAATCTGCAGTAGTTTTGCAAACTCCACAGTGGATGTTTTAAATCTCCATCTTCAGAGAATTCAGTAATGACCCAAACTGTGTTTTCACAAGGCAATTCTGATAGATCTTGCCTTTGTTTTTATATAAGTCCTTATCACTGAAGATGGATTCCTTAGGATCTAGCAAAATGTCTACAATTTAATAAATTATTTACTACCTAAGTAAACAAAAAGCCAAATCGAAAAGGTAAAAGAGAAAATAAAAGTACCAGGTGTTATTAAAAGGACAATGAATGTTGCTCCTGAGTACCAGCAAAGGAAAAGAAGTCCATAAAACCTTTATGGTGTGTCCTCATCCTCCTCGTCGTAGGATGTGGCACTATATGATTTCTGGCTCTTCCCCTCTGTCAAAATGATAGTGAAAGGTAAATCAAGATGGGTCTAAAAGGCAAGCAGATGGTTACCTCCAAATAATGAACATATCAATATCTCAACTTAGACTTCTGCTCTCTAGAACTTTGAAAACATAAAAATTCTTTAATTTAAGTCACTCAATATACTTCTACCTTGTTTACCATCTAAACAAGACAGGTAAATTATATTGGGAAAAAACTAGTGGAAATCATTTAAGTGATTGAGACTCCTTATTTGTCTTTAAGGACTAAAATTTATGAAAACAAAAGTATCCAAAAATAAATTTTTCACATGTGCTTTTTAATAATTACACTTTTTATATCAGGTAAATCACAGTGGACAAAAATCTTTGCACTTCCATCTGAGAGAAATTTTCCATAGAAGGACATAAGCTGTTAGTTTTTTCTAACTAAGTTGGTTTTTTATCAATATAGAATTCACTATGAATTGATACCCTTGAATTCTGAGACCTATACTGGAAATTATAGGAAAGAGTTTAATCATGGCTAAGACACAACAGATGGATTTTTTATAGTTTTGACTTTGGACGAAGATAAATATCTTGTTGCTGCTAGCTTCTTGCTTCTCAATTTGAATCAGGTTGAGGTATTTTAAATTTTTATTTCAACATTTACAAACAGAAAAGTTTAACATGAAAATTTCAGTTATCAAATTGGTAGTGTTTAGGTATTCCTATGACTCCATCTGACATTAAGTGTATTACCCAAAGTAAATAAAAGATATATAGCATACTAAATATATTATTTTCTTAGGAAATGTAAAATTTTTTCTCAGAGTAACTGACTTCAAATGAATAAATGTTTTCTAGAATAAAGATGCTTATGAGCAATGCAGTAAACTTCAAAAAGCTTTCAAATGACTTTGATAGTAATATAATTTTAGTACTTTGGGTCAATGCTATTTTCAGAAATTATCTAAAGTAAATGGTTAATGTAATAAATGGTTAGAGATCCAAATGGGAGAAGAAGGAAGAAATAATAAGATATCCCAGAGGAATCTTCTTTTACCTGTAAGTTTAAGAAGGATATAGACTTCAAATTGGGTTCTTGGCAGAGATGAAAAGAGATAAAACCTTTTTAACTCCCATGATGCTATGATAATACTGGAGAGTGTTACTCTATTACTACAAAATGTAATACATCAAAACTGCATGGCCTATGATTTGAAGTAAATGAAAGCATTGTCTGGTGCAGAAAAAAAAAAATCAGCTGAAACATTCCTGCCCTTTCTTTTTCTTATTCCCCTCTATTTTCAGAGAGTAACTTGTGTTCCCTTACTTCATAGCTATAATGTCATTTAAGATGATTACATAGCCTAAGTTACAAATCAAGGCCATGTTTCAGAGGCACGAGGCAAACACAGAATGGCACTTTATCACTATCAGCCCAAATGGAAGTTTTTCATTTTTTCCCTTGATCACTACCTGGTTGTAGCACTGTCTGACACATGACTAACACTGAACAGATGGCAGCAATTATTGTTATTATCTACTCTTCCTAAATGAAACTTTTGTCAGTTTAGCACTTTACACAATTTCTTTAGCTAATCGGCAGTTCCTTGATTTTGTGAAACCTTCAATTTCATGGAAAACATTCATTTTAGAACTAGACAAAGACACATGGTCACTAGAAAAATGTCATTCTTTTAGCAGCCAAGTAGAAAGATTTGTGACATAGTTTATACATAAAGCTTAGGAACAATCATGAACTTGATAACCAAGTATTTCTAGCCAAATCTTAAATAGCCAAGGTTATTTCTCTAAGCATGTGAAGAGATTTTGCTGTGCCAACGTATTTGCTTTGCAAAGGTGCCTTTGTAGGACTTTATAAAATATTTTGGATTACAGGTACGATATCAAAGACGTCATAATCCCCTACAAGTCATCTTTAATACATGGACCATACATGCAGGAAATGAGATGTCTTGGTTCTCAGTGCTCTATAGCTGATGGCCTGATAGTTTAACATTTCCCAAGCTGGCTTGATAGAGTACAAAAATTATATTTTCTGTTTAATGAGTATCATACGGATGTGTGAACAAAGTAGGGCAATTTTCTGTACTCCAGAAAATTTTACAGGCCTTGCTACTCAAATAATTGCCACATCTCTGTATAGAAGGATCTCCACAGAATACAGCATTTGTCAACCATATTTGCCTGTGGAATTTATTTTTCAGGCACATTAATAACATCTTCCCAAAAAAACAACTGTAGAGAATTTACTCTTGCAGCAAATAGTGATATTTTAGTGAGTAGTGACTCAAAGATCATATATAGGCATATTTTAACAATGAGCCAGTACTAATAGATATATAACTCAGAGAAAAATGCATTTTATTATCTAAATTATTTGACTATATTTTTACACATAAAAAGATCTAGCATACACTTATGAATACTTTTGTTTGATTTTAAATTTTCATAGAAAACCAAAAGAATGGAGGTATTTTATGTTACCTACTGCAAGGTAAATATGAATTATTTTATTATAATAGTTAAATAAGTGGGGTTTTATATATTAAAATATAGCTTTGGGAAAGAGGATCCTAGTAAATAATAATGATACGTCATAATGGTACACTGAACATTTACTATCTTTTTTGTTTAACTGTAAAATTTGTAAAGTGGAATAAGGACTTCAGTAAGGAATTTAAATTATCCTGAAAAAAAAAGAATGACAAAATATCATAAAATAAAATAGGTCTTTGTGGCTTAAAATGAACCCGTATCATCATGAGCTAAGAAATAGACTTCTCATGGTATCTATTCCATTTGAAAATTAGAATTGAGCAATGCTTTTAGTTAGATGTTTTAAAGTTTAAAAAGAAATGGAAATGTTGCTAATTGATAGATTAAAAGATTGAAAATAAGTCCTAATACTAAAACATAAAAAAAAGAGTTAATTTTGTGAACTGGAGAATAAGCATAGATGTCTTCAGATTGATTTTTAACAGTAGTAAATAAATCTAAATGTAACTATTTGCAACATTAGGAGAATAATGAGAATAGTTTTTGAATATTTAGTGTTTTTCTTTTGATAAAAATAATACCACAAACTCCTAACATAAAGCTTTTTATGTAGTAATAACTTGTTACATTGACATTCTACAAGGAAATTTTTTTTAGTAAGAAGGAAGTATATGAATACACAAAAGGAACTTTTCTATATCAAATACTACTTTACAGTTGTTTAGGTACTTGTACAAGCAAATATGTTTGATAATTTCATTTATGGACAACTCAACCAACTTATATTTGTAATAATCTATTTAATACTGGAAAATTCACTGAACTGAAGAGGAAAAGCTAAGAAAATAAAAATATTAGCATGGGACAAATTTAATAATACCTATTTTCTACCTTGAGCAATGAAAGCATGGGTTAAACACCAGAAAAACTTGATTTCTGGTCCTACTTTTTTCACTTGTTGGTGACGAATTAAGAAACCATTATAACTTATTGTTTCTTTATATGTATACTGTATGTGCTAAATACGGGTGACAAAAACATATCTTTGGTAGTACTATTAGAAGAATTATATATGCTATAGCTAAAGTATTTGGTCAATTATAGCACCACTGTTAATGACATATCATATAATTTTAAAATAATTTTCAGAAAAGCAAGAGACTTAAATATATCTATCTATCTATATATATATAGATAGATAGATAGATATATAGCCAGACAAAATACCTGAAATACAAATCCAACTCTCCTGATATATAATTCAGCACTGTCTATTCCAACAGAGCAACTTGTCTTCATTTTTGATAGTTCATGAAAATTCACATTTCATTTATTTAAAATATACTGCATTTAATTCTTTTATTATATTTTACATGTTGTTTGTTCATAAAATTTATCCATGTTTTTTCTTTATTTCATTGCATACATTCTTTAAATATCATAGATTGCAAGATGCCTACTGAAGAATAAATTAATGAATTGGAAAGAATTGCTTATAATAATTAAATTGACTAGTGGTAAATCTTAAAACTTTTCCAAATCTAGAACATTATTTGGTGACTGCTATATCAATATGAAAGGAACAGTATTTAAAAATTATCATAAGTATCCCAACTTTTCCTTCTAGTAAAACACTTCATAGACATGTTATCATAGTGTTAGTATAAACAACTCTAATAACATTGATATTAACCCATGTTTTCCACAGTTCTTGGATGTTTGAAACTATTATAATTACAGAAAAAGAGAAAAAATGTTCTATCTTTTTGATAGAGTCTTATGCATGTAGGTAATAAACTGCTAAGAAGTATGCTAAATGATATTTTGAAACAAAAATTAATGAAATTTGCCTCGATATTTAATTAATTATTATGTTGCACCATTTACTTATCACTGAATGGTAAGACTAAAAACTATTCCTGGTTAACAGAAAGGTGATTTTTCCGAAGGAGCTTGATATTAAAATATGCTCCTATACAAGAAAGAGTACATGGTTTACATGATACTTGAAAGAACAAATATTAAAATCTTTGAGAATCACATTAAAGAAGAAGAGGAAAACAAGAAGCTTGCTTCTGATTTTGTTAAAGTTGTAAAATTCAAGGAAAGGAAACTGGCAGAATCATCGATCAAGCCTATAATTTAAACCTTGATGGGAAGCAGCTGAGAGATGATTTCCATGGAGAGATGACACCAAATGAAATAGAGACATCTGAAAGTACTCAAACCTGCACCACAAAATGGTGGCATGTGTAAATTCGATTAGTGTCTTTGAAAGCTCATGATTAAGTGCTCAAATAGCACAGTAGCAAATGTTTTCCGCTCTGATAGTCCATGTTGAAGCCCTCATGCTAATTAGTATTACGGGCAAATGTCACATATGGAGTTAAGTGGAAATTTATGGTGAATATAAAATACAGATTCTGTTTTTGGTTGAAAATAGTTGAAGTGAAGCACAAGGGAAGACATCAACTTGTATGGAGGTTATCCAAGTCAAGGCAATAGCCCTTTGGGGTGCCTTATTAATTTTGTTTTATCCAGGCACAAGTATAACACCTGGCATTTGTCGGAGGCTGGAAATCTAATAATACAGAGCTAGATGATCAGCACATACAGGTGAAATATTAACTTTGGGAATTCTTGGAGTGTTAAGAGAGATGGTTATAACCAAATTCTCACTAAAGGAGCCAAAAACACTCATACATAATCACTTTTTTTCTTTAGCTGCCTTCATTATCCTTGTATATCCATAATTACTTTTGAGTTCTTTCAATTATAGCAAGTGTTTAGCAATTGTTCTGTTTTTAACTACTGCTTTTCAAATTTTTTTGGCAGAAATATCAACATAGGAGCTCAGGAAAGGTCTTGGCAAAAGCCCAGACTATCAGAATAAATGAGATTTATTCAGTCTATGTACAAGTATTTTTGCACCTTGAATAAAACACTGCATATTAGGAATTGTGTGAATTTGGAAGAGGTACGACACAGTCTTTGACCCTAAAGTACTTCAATTTTTTTGAGTATATAACTTAAAATGAGCCTTCCATGTAAGAGTGACAACCAACAGTCTTTTGATTTCATCCTGCTCATCCATTTATGTACATGTCCTCTTGGCATGACCCCCAAAATCTACTTCAAATCTTTCCATGTCTTTGCCACCACTCCCATTGACACTTTCCTCATTCCCTTAGAAGTGATGCAAGGGTCTCTATAGCAACTGCCTCTTTTCCTTGCTTTCTTCCTCACCCAATCCATCCTCTAAAGCATCAAAAGTAAAAATGTTAAGACAAATTTCTCTCCTGCTGAAATCCCATCACTACTGTCCAGCAAACTTGGAATAACTCCAATTCCATGGCCATAGCTTTTACAATTTTGTATAAATTCACCTCCTCCTATCTGTTCCACCTCACTTCACACCACTCATGTTCTCTGGCTGTATGAACTCTGGAGGACCTCTCTCTAATTCTAAATACAAAGAGTCTTAAGTGCTCTAAGACTGTTATGTTTACTACAAGCTATATCTAGAATGCTCTTTTCTTGATGTACATTTGGAATCTCCTTCGTACACTGCATATTAAAGATTAAATACACTCTCAGGTACATTGTATCAGCTATAAATTGCTGCAACTTAGTGATTTGAAACAATAAGCATTTACATCACAGTTTCTAAGGATCAGGAATGGCTCAAATAGCATCATATAGTACCTCCAATCCAGGGTCTCTACAAGTTTACAACCAGGATATCAACCAGGGTTGCAGTGATCTTAAGGATCCTGGGTAGAACTTCTTCCAGACTCATGTAGGTGACTATCTATATACTGGAAGCGCTCCATGTGGATTGGCTGGAGACATTAGTTTCACATAACACAGGGCCTCTTCATAGGGCTGCTTACATCACAAAAACTGTTTTCACTAAGGATGAGCCAGCAAGAAAAAGACATATTGTAACCTCATTCCAGAAGAGACAGCTTGATGACTTCTGCTGTAATCTATTTATTGGAAACTAATTGGTAAATCTGATCAACATTCAAGGAGAAGGGATTCTAGAGTGTGGACACAAGAGAGTGGGGACTGATAATAGTAGAAACCTTCACATTCTTCTGTCCTAAGACTTCCAGAGACTCGTGTCCTTTTCACAAGACAATCTAACCCCTAATTCTGGGTCTCCACGGGTCTAATTACATCATAACAAGAGTTCAAAATTCAGAATTTTATCCTTTAATTCCATTTACCATGTGGGTAAACTCCTTAAGTATAGCTATTTGAATGTTATTCCCTTAGAGCTGAAAAACTATGAAATTAAAGAGAAAATTTCTGCTTCCACCCCAGACCCATCCATACATTTAAAAAAAAATAATGGTGGGATAGGCATAGGCTAATTGGTATAGAAATTAATCACCAAAAATGAAGCATAAAGAAATTAGTGGGCCATAGCAATTTTGAAATCTGGGCAGGTAAATGGTGGAGGTTCCTTAATAATTTCAAGACCTAAGGTGGTTCTTAAGGTTATTAGTGCTACTGTCTAAGTTCTTGGCTCCACCTCCTGACCTTTGCCTCTTTTCCATGAAATGCAACACGTTTTCAGCTGAGTCTCTTTCTTAACCTACTTTCGGCCAAGGAAATTGTGAGAGCCCAGCTACCTCTTCATTTTTATCTGTCTATTTCCCTCCATGCTAGTAAATTTCCTGCTGTTATAAATTTTGAAAAACATGGTGAACCACTGCATTAGTTAGGACAATAGTGAGCCCTATGCTTACTGAAGGTGGAGACTGTGACAAATATACTCATGTGGCTACTGCTGGACTTCAGACCCTTGCTGGTACTGGCCACAGGTATTAGTTGCTTCTTTACTGCCACACATTGCTGACTCCCTGGACAGTTTGCATAGTAAAGGAATGAAGGAAGGCGCCCAAGTCATAGCCATAGTCTCCTGGAAACATGATAGTGGTCCCCTATCATGTTTGCTGTATTCGATTCACTAGCACAGAGTGAATAGAAACTCCATTCTCCAGGAGGGATATTTTATAAAAGTATAAATATCAGGATGTGAGGAAATATGGAAGATATTTTGGAAAACACTATGGGGTCAGCAACAAAAAGTAGCCACTAGTTCACAGTTTGTCATCAGCATGGATAATTAAATTTTTACTTATCCCAAGTCAACTTTTTACATAAAACTTTCATTTGATAGTTTTAATTTTTTATGTATGTCTGTATTCATTATCAGAAATTAAAGTGAGGAACACAAGGTTTTGAAAACAAGACCAACGTTAATGTGAAATATGTATATAATGTCAAGGAGAATGACACAGTTAGATGTGCATTTTCAACATCAAAGAGAGGACTAAGATAAATGCTGAAGTACCCTTGAGCCAAGGACCACTCATCTAAGAGATTGAATATGTGGTGTAAAAGATAAGAGTTAAGCCATCCTTCATGAGTGTGGATATGTATCTTTCTGAAGCCACAGTGATAGAAGAAAATCATATGACAGAGGTTTGGAAAAGAGAATATTTATGTCAGGAACTGTAAAGAATTTGGTAGGAGCAGACGGAATAGAGAAAGATAAGATTCTTCAAAACAAAATTGATACATGAATTCTTAATTTAATAGGCAATTTAAATGAATGCTTGAAAAATGCCTATTATCTTACCTACTTTCTTTAAAATCATGCAACCAAATGGTCTCTCAACAGTAGTTCTAACTTTATTATCTTGGATTAAGATGCTTTTTACTATCCCCGTAGAGACAGCAAATGAAATCTCCCTAGTAATGTATTCAGTGTGCCTAATTTTCACCAGAGAAAGTCAGACAGTATTGGACAAGACTGAAAAAATAGGAAGGGAAAGAACTAGATCATTCTGAGTTATCTGAGAGCAATGTATTAAGTACCTGAGATTGTTGGAAAATGCAGCTACATGTCACTTAAATAAAACAGAAGCAAAGGAGTTTGTACTTCTAGTATCTGTTAAACCCAAGTGGAGCTGAAGTCATGTACAACATGTTCTCAACACATTAATGATGACACTAATTTGTTCATATTAAAATCCAGCACACATTTGATCCATGGAGTGACACTCTACCTCTAATTCTATAGTGAAGTCTTCAATGTGATTTACACAGTTCTAGTGGGCACTGATGGTGAGTCTGCTCCGTGATGTGACACAAACATTGCAGCAGTGTTTGTATTGGATTGCAAACACACTCTTTTGAACTCAATGTATAGGCAAAGGAAGCCACGTTACATGATCAGATAGGCTGTTTAGTCAAACTGCTCCCCTTGATAGTTCTTCATCTTTTTTTTCTAACCTACAATAGAGGATATCATAAAGTTTAGGGTCTTTCTAATGACACCTTTTAATTGTTTCATAGTCAACTGATAATCTGTGGAGTAGAAAACATTCAAGACAGATGGTTTGGCAATATTTGTCATATGTTGATTATCACATATATTTACAGCTTGGTAAGACAAAAACATCATTAAATTATCTACACTGAGTGAAATTAGTTTTGATAAGTGAAATAATTCAGACACAGAAAGACAAATTCTATATGTTCTTGTTCATCAATAGATATAAAAAGGAGATCAGAATATGGAATAGTGATTCACAGGGGCTGAAGAATTGGGTAGTCAATAGTGGAGAGTTAACTGATAGGTACCCAGATGCAGTTAAATAAAAGTAATAAAGGCTGTCATTCTATTGAACAGTAGGTGAACTATAGTTCATATAGCTTATAATACATTTTATGAATTATAAGTGAAGAACCTCAGAGTTGTAAGCAAAGTAATGAGGAGAGAGAAGTATTAATTACCCTGATTTGATCACCTATTGTATACACAAATTATATCAGACTGTATCTCTAAATATGTACAGCTACTATATGTTACCTCAAAATTTAAACAAATGTTAAGGGAATGGAAATGTTAACTGCCATGACTTGATCATTATATACTATATACATGTATTTAATTATTATACTGTGCTCCATAAATTTGTAAAATTTAAAGAAAATAGAATAAATTGAATCATGTGTTGAATGAATAATATTTGTAATACAGTAATGAAGCATGTATCAATTTTGAGTGATGAAAGTTTGGGCAGAATGTAAAATATAATATTCTATTTATGTCTTAAATATGTCAGTATTTTAAATGATCATTAAAATTTTTGTGTATAAATTTGTAACAAGTATTCCATTAAAATACTGCATTCTTCCTTCAAACTTTTGTATTTTTTAGGAACTTAGAGTTCATTTCCTATATGCTTCAGTGTAAAAATATATTGTTTAAACAGGTGAAAACAAGCTAAAAATGATTTAAGATTAAACCATTCTCTATGGGAAGTATATTGGTCTAAAATTAAAATTAGAAAACAAATGTACTCAGGGTATATATGTTAAAAATTGATGAACAAACCAAAGGTTATTATGAAACAGATGTTTCTTAAGTGTGATTTGCAGAGGTAGATTTTTATGTAATTTTATAGATGGTAATTTGCCCAGTGCCACTTACTTTTTCCATTTTCTGTTCAAAGATTTTTAGCTATAATAATCATTATAAATTTTTTCAGAATAGTTTCCCCACGCATGAGAGAAGACAGATATGAACCTTAGTCAAGTTCATTCTAGCAGATGTGGTTGTAACTATATACACATTGATTGACTCTTTGCCACTAGAGTTGTCAATATGTTCTTTATTATGGTATCTTTGATAAAAGTACAGATTTTTTTTACAAGACAATATGTTTGATCAAATATGTGTTATACAGCCTCATAGGCTTACTTCCCTCACACTGCATGGAGAATTGGGTTACCATCATATGGCTTACAGAAAATTTTCTTATTATATATAGGTTTGTAAACTCAGAGTTATAATGAATCTCAAGAAATAATGTCAACAAAAACCACTTTGTGCTGCTTTTCTGTGCAATTCATCTTTTGAGTTTCAAATAAAACTCTCTAACATTGTAAATATCACTCACAAGATTTGGACAAAGACTCCGACGGGTGCTATTCCCTCATAGCTAAAAGAATCATCAGTGATCTTTGCTGACACTTTACTACTCTGGTCTTCTTCCCTCCTAGCCACCTGCAAATCCCACTCCATTTGAAGCACCCCCTTCTGAATCTTTAGCTGGGCCTCTATCTAGTTCTATATTGAATTTATAAAGGATGTGTTGACATGATCTTAACAAAAACTCTGTTGTAGCAAGGGAGAAACTAGGAAGGAAAAAAAATGAGATTCTTTGTTCAAACCAGAACAAACCAGATGGTTTTATAAGCTACAGTAGCTAAATAGTATATCATCAATTCCAGTGTGAATAATAAAGGTGTTCAGGGACTTCTCTCCTCATATATGAGGTTTTAGTTTCCAATATTTTGCAATCTGGAAGTGTGCCATGGTAATAATTACTTCATATGAGTCACAGACCACTTCAATGCGAAGAAACAATATAGTGGAAAATACTTGGAAGACCAGTTCACGAAACTGAATAAGTGGAACATAAATTCTTATCTTATTTTATAACATTAAAAGTCATGTTTGTTCTTAACACTCCGGTTGCTGAATTCTTCTGTTTCAAATGTGTCTCTTTAATTTACAGTGAATAGTACTATTCCACACCAGCTTCCTCCATAATCCCTGCTTGGTCTGTCAGTAGTATAAAGCAGAAGGTTTTAAAATTGTGTCTGAAACACATTTTGATAGCTTATGTAACTTCATATCATGTTGTTTATTATAGAAATCTTAAAATGAATGCTTTAAAGTGATAATAATCTTTCTTTCTGGAAACCATTTTCAGTTCAGATTCTTGACTTGTTTGCAACACTCCAGAGAAAATAATATGCTCTTCTTTTAAAAGGTTTTCCCATGTTCACACTGCTCAGAAAGGTAGTCTTCTTAATATGTAATCAGGATTTCATTATTTTACTCAGGCATTGAAAATACCATCCTTGCACAGCCATACAAATTATTTAGGTGGGAAGAGCAAACTAGGCCTGTTAGGGAGGATAGGAGTCCAAAATTCACATATTTACTTACACACAAACACACACACACACACACACACACACACACACTAGACAGAATCAATGCTTTGGCAAAAAGGTCACCAAATTTTAACTTCTTTATTGATTTGGAAACCATTATGTTATCATTTAGTCTGGATTTGAAAGCAAGGGAAATTAAATAACTGTTCTTTATTCTTTGTATAGTTAGGGAAATGCTATGTGCTTCATTTGTTTCATTTCCTAATGTCTCACTTGAAATATGGGCTGTTGTTTAGTGAATACAGAATTGATCAGCCCACTCTTCTCTCAGTTGTTGACCTGGGATTCATCATATTTATGACCATAAATATTTCTTCAAGTCTGTTGTTTGTCAGCTTTCTGTTCCTGTGACAAAAGACTTGAGAAATCAACTTAAAAAGAGGGAATATTTATTTTGTTGCACAGTTTCAGAGTTTAGAGCCTTGTCACCTTGTCACTTTGGGCTTGGAGTGAGAAAGTACTTTGTAGGAGAAGATTGCAGCGGAAGAAATCTTTTCACTTCATGGTAGCCAGGAAGCAAAGAGAAAGAGAGGAAAGAATCAATATCCCAGCATCCCTGGAGAGCACCCTCTCAATGGCCTAAATTCCTCTCAATAGGCCCTGCCTCTTAAAAATACCACTATCCACCACAGTGCCATCAGTAAGAGACCAGTCCTTAGTCCCATGAACATTTAGGGGATATTTAACATCCAGACGATAACATCTCCCCACATTTCACTAGAGGTGAGAGAGTCAAAATCTAAAAAGATCAAATCTTTACTCAATAGTTCATAACCATTTATATAAGATTGGAAGTCTTTTAATTCAAGTGTAGTCCCCAAATATATGTGCATGATATTTCTGAAAAAAGGCACTTAAGTTCTTTTATCACATTAGTATAAATCTGTTCTCAGTATTATGCCTTAGTCCTTGTCTTAAATATGCATCCCACACTGTACTTGGTTGTTATTTTTCATGAAAACTACAAATAAATTTTGATTGAATTTGAATCTTATTTGAATAAATGAATATCTTCAGAAGAGTTACTGGCAAAAATGAATGCTTTGGGATTGAAATTGTGCTATCTGAGATACTGATCTCTAAAATTTACCTCACATTCAATTTTTCTTCTTTTTTCATATCATATTTTTGTTTAAATATGCAGAAGATAAGAGATGTTCACACACACAAAAAGAATAAAGTAAGTCACTATAAAAAAAGGAATCATTTACCCTATACAGCCTGTTCTGCAAAAAGGAAAGTGCAGTAGAAGTCAGATGTAGCAATGAGGCAAAAGACTGAGAAATCAACTTTAAATTTAGTCTAGAAATTCTGTGGGAGTGAAAAAATAAGTGGGGGAGGAGGTTTGAATGTTTGTAGTTTCACAGGACAATGAGGACAGCCAAGAAGCTGACATTGTCTGTTAGTGTTCAGAATAGCAGAAAGGTGTTCAGGAGGAAAATAACACATTTGGTCCAGGAAGAAGAGCCCGTTCACCCCAACAGATGTTCCAGATACTTACAGTAACCGAGGGCAGTTTATCAGTAGATGAAAATAGAAGTCAATGTTTACGGCATAAGCAACAGATGTAACTCACAATTTAATAGAAGAACACAAAGCAATATTGGAAGTAGTGTTCAAATTCTGACTCTGTCATGTGCTTCAGTTTCCTCATTTGAAAAGAAGGCAATAATGACACTCTTAAAAATGACTCCAACTCTCCTGGGAACATGATGAGACAGTGCACTTAAAACTGTAAAATTACAAAAAAATTTTTGTAAGAGTATTTAGATGGGTCCTATCTAATCAAACAAGACCCCTAAATCCAGAGTTGTCCCTAGCCGATGGTAAAAATGAAATCAGAGAGTGAAACTACACATCTGTTAATGTATAAGGCAAATGTGTCACATAATTTTTTGTATTATGGATTGAAAAAGCCACATGCCAAGGTATGTGGAAGTGGAGAGTGGCTGACAGTTAAAAAAAGTAAGGAATCCTCAATGCTGTAATTCACAAGGAGCTGAATTTGGCTAAATATGAGTGGATCCCTTCCCACAGCTTCCAGATATTCCGGCCTCCTGATCAACACCTGATTTTGGTCTTGCAGAGAATCCAGTTGAGATAGCACAGATTTCTAATCTTCAGATCTTTAATACAATATAACAGGAATTGCTTAATTTTTAATTTTTTATTTCATTTTAATTTTTTTGTTGGTACTGGGAATCAAACTCATGACCTTGCACTTGCCAGGCAGATGTTTGTGCCGCTGAGCTAAATTCCCACCTCAACAGGCATTGTTTTAATTCATCATATTTGTGGAAATTTGTTAAGAACCAATAGGAAATGAATAGACTTCCTCAATATTAATTTGTGCATTACAAAAGAAAATATCTGTAGAATTCTTAGTAGTTATAATTTATTCTCATTAATAACTAAGCTATAATTAAGTTGTAAGCCCCTAATATGTGATGACTATTTTGTTGTATTTATCATAATATTCATTATTTGGAGTAAACCATAGATACTGGAAATCTCAGACTCCTACTTTTTAACAGAATAACAGCCTCATTCATAAGATGTCAAAAGATCTACAATAAAGCATTAAAAACTGCTTGATCAGATTCGTGTGCTAATGTATGCATAAAGAATGGAATATTACAGCAGTCAGAGGTTATAATTGTGTAAATAATGAAGATTTAGTATAAGAATCAAAATCTGAACCTGAAAAATAGGTTAGATATATGAAGATGGAAAAATTGGAGTAAAGAACTTGAAAGAGGAGAGATGGAGGGCAAGATAAACCGAGGCCTAAAAGTGGTGTGTGTATCTCTTCATTTCCCATTGTCACTGAAGAATGACTGAACTACATGGAGACTTTCCTTCACTGTCGTGTTTAGTTACTACCAGGCTTCTAAGAGATTGCAACAGGCTAAAATATCTCAGTACTGTTCATTCATTAAGTAAATATCTATTAAAATAGTTTGTGATGATCTGGGTATAATGAGGTGCTGGATATAAAAATGTACAATAAAGGGCCTGGGGATATAGCTCATTGGCACAGCACTTACCTGGCAAGTGTGAGGCCCTGAGTTTAATTTCCAGTACCAAAAAATGTATGATCCACAGAATTCTATTCCTAATGGAAATGCAGATAGCATTTTGTGCTCTGAAGACAAGGAATGGACCAAGTAGTAGGTAGATTCCCTTCTTCTTTCAAGCTCAAGCAAGAGTTAGTTTCATTCTTGTTTTCAGACTGTGTTAAGGCTGCTCTCTGTGTAAAGCTTTTAGCAGAATTAGAATATTTAATGAAGCTTATACTTCTTCCACATTGTTGTTTCAATCACTGATATTAATGGGAGATAAAATTTTTTTCTGAGTAATTATATCCGTGCAGAATACCTCAATTGTCTGAATATAAGCAATGAATTTTACAGTCAATATTGTCTGCGGATTTTCTAGTATCACAACTAACAACTATATCTTTCAGTCATTGTGTAAAGCACATCTTTGTTATCTGCTTCAGTGGCTAGCAGTAACACCCATCTGAAAGAAAAGTGCGAATTTCTTTCTTGACTAGTTTAAAGCACTATCAACTTTGTTTCCTCAATAAAATAATTTATTGGAGAAAAATTATATATACTCTAAGAATTTTTCTAACTGTTCCTGGAAAAAATTATCTCTTTATTTTGACTTTTTGAACAAAACCATTCTATATGTTTCATGCCAGTAGTTGTGCTGTGGAATAATGAAACTTGAAATCTTAGTTTCAGAAAATGTTGAGTAATTTTTTGATTAAAGAATTCTTTTTTTTTTTATTGGTACCAGGGATTGAACTCATGACCATGTGCTTGCAAAGCAGGCCCTTATGCCGCTGAGCTAAATCCCCAGCCCCAAGTAAAGAATTCTTAAAGGCTTGCAACTTGGACCATAGTGCATCTGTCTATGTGACTACTTATAACTTTTTATAGGCAAAAAGTTACATAGCTGGTAGGGGTCTACATATTTTGTGTATGATCCTCATTTTGATACTTTATAAACAATGTTTTTGATAATTTGAGTTTTGATTATACAGTAGCTTTTATGAAAATTTTGGGCAAATATTGTTAAATAAGTTAAATAAATATGTTACTAAGTTAATAAATAAGTTTAAAAAATAAGTTAATTTTAGCATATTTAGTTGTAGAATTAGATAAGTTAAAATAATAAATACTAGAACATTTTGTATAGGCACACATTCAAGAGAAATTAGAATTTTTGCTTAAACATAAGTAGTAAATTATTTCTTCCAAGACTTTAAATGCAAATCTACCAATTTTCAAGACATTAATTTTGCCAAATGAAACTACTCACTATTTGGTCACTGAGTACTAACCACAGGGAAGACATTTGGGAGATTTTATAGGAGACAGGAATTATATTTTGGTTGTCTAATTAGGCAAAGAGTGCATTTAAACATTAGGGTCCTATTAGATTAGACCAAAGATCACAAGCGTGTCTAGCTATCTAAACAAAAGAAGGGATAGGTAATTAGAAAAACATAGTCACATTTTGAGGGTATTTAGAATGACACTGTCACATTTTTCAGAGGAGTCTGAAAGGAAGTCAATCATTTACAAAACTCAATTTATAAATGTCTTAAAAAGCTAATACATTACCTGATACATATGATAAAAATCAAGTAAACATCTACTGGGAGAGTAGATGAAGTTGAGATTTTCATTACATTTGTGGTAAACTGTGCTATATTTAATGATTTAAAATACATCTTGCAATGCAATTGATTTTCACCTGTGGTATGTCTTTGGATTGCGTTCATTAATCTTTCACTCCAAACTACCCATATCAAACACATGTAATCTGAATTACTGCAATAGCTTTCAGTCATTTCTGCGTCCCTTGCATGTCAGGAAAGGAGTGTTATAAGATAGTGGTGCTTCAATTTGTTATAGCCAGATCTTGGAAACAACCTAAGTGCCAATCAAGTGAGGAATGGATTAAAAAGTTGTGGTATTTTTATACAATGGAGTACTACTCAGCTATAAAGAATGATCACATTGAGATATTTATAAATAAATGGACATGACTTGAGATCATACTCATAAGCGAAATAAACCAAACTCACATGTGTAAATACCGTATAGTCTCCCTAGTATGAGAGTTGGTAAGAGTATATAAGATTTTATGGTAATCATGATTCCCCATTTCATTGCTTTGAAGCCTTTCAATGTTTTCATTCATCAATTGGAATGGTTTTATTCTGTTTTGTTTGACTTTATTATGCGTGATGGTATGAACAGCTGTTTTGAAGAAAACAAAACATTATGGCAGCATCTTCCTTAGAAGTCCTACAATGCTTCTACTCTGCTATTACATCGGTTCTATCATGTTGTGTCTTATTGGGATTTTAATATATGTGATAGTATAAGCAAATCTTTTTATTCAAAATGAGATATTATAGTAGCCATTGATCATAGTTATTTGGTTCAGAATGTCGTGTAATTCTTTCATTCTCTTGAATGGTTTTATACTATTGTGTTATGTTTGATATTATTGTATCTGAAACTATGCTCAACTATAGCAGAGAAAGATAGATGTAAGATAGATGATCATATTACTGTATATGTTAGATCATTTAGCAGAACTGTTAACAGTCTCACAGTTTGAATGTCTACTTTGTATGCTTTAATTTTTTAAGTTGAACAACTATTTCCAAGATGACAGTATGTAACTTATCAACTAGTGATTTCTTAGTGGGTTTTTTTTTGTTGTTTTCTTTTTTTCCTTTGGAATTCTGTATTGTTGCTACCCTTTTTTCTGTTTTCTTTGGTTGTTTTTTTT
This sequence comes from Dolichotis patagonum, assembly GCA_004027295.1. NCBI lineage: Eukaryota > Metazoa > Chordata > Mammalia > Rodentia > Caviidae > Dolichotis > Dolichotis patagonum. Next base: position 16,280 of record PVJX010002403.1, on the reverse strand, counting down.
CTTTCTAAATAAAATTTTTAAAAAAAGATAGTGGTGCTTAATTATGACCTTTGGATAAAGTCAGACTTTCAAACTCTGACTTTATGCCCTGGCTCTGTCATTAGGTGGGTCAGTAACACTGAACAAATTACTTACTATTTTTGGGAAATACTTAAAGTTAAAAAATTAACTTAAAGTTAAAAACATTGCATATTTAATTCAATTGTAAACATTAAGCACCATGATGTAGAAAGTGTGCTTTGTCACTGGAATGGTGATATCTTATGATTTATTCACTAATACTTTTATATCTTATAAAAATATGATGGTGTTAGATATATCTGAATATAAAAATGAAGGCTGTGTCCTGAGATATCTAATCACACTATCCTAAATGAATTGGCATAAAGTAAACTCTAATCATGATCCCAATGTACAAATTGATATCATTCAGGAATAAATAACACAGTCTTAATCAGAGAGGGCTGTTATAACAAAACACCATAGACTATAAGACTTGAAAGATAGACAGCTATTTTCTCAGTTCTGGAGTCTAGAAATTTGAGGTCAGGCCAACAGAATGGATGGGTTCTGATGGGGCCCTTCTTCCTAGCTTTGGAGTATCTCAGGATCTTCTCACATGACCTTTGACCCTTTTGTGTGAGCCTGGGATGTAGGAGGGGGCAAGCAAAAAGGAGCTCTCTGGTGTCACTTGTAAGAACACCATTCAGTCATACCTTCTACCTCTTTACCCTTCATGAACTCCTTACAGGCTCTGTTTCCAATAGCAATCAGTCACACTGAGAGTTAAGATGTTCACACAGAAATTTTGGAGGTACACAGCCCAGTCCATGGCATCAGTGTAGGCTAACATAGAGAAGTGACACAATATTAAATGTTTAAAAGGAAAAGCAAATTAAAATGGAAAAGGCATAAGAAGGGGCTGGTTTTAATTGTAACATTCTAGAAAGTTTGCCCACCAATTCTTGTGTGCGTTGATCCATAATAAGTTTTCTGCCAGGGCCTTAAAAATAAACAGTGAATAAGAAATGGTCCTGTCTTCAAAAAAATCCTGACCTAGTGAAATGTTAGCTAAAATTCAGTGGAAATGCCAGGGAGAATTTGAGGACTCACATACATTCAAGTATTAGTAAAACCACATTATAAATTTGGCAAAGTAAAAAGAACCAGGGTAGAATACAGAAAAATATTTTATTCAATTGTTTGAAATATTCCACTGATCCCTAGTAAGTCTGACTCATAAAAAAAGTACATGTGCATCTGTAAAGCTTTTAAAAGATACAATATTGTGGTCTGGAAAATTCAGTAGTGAGTACAGTATTCAGAGGTCAGTGCGGATATTTTACCACTAATGAACAACATTCCACAGTCCTAATTAATATTCATTTATAAAGGAAGGAGAGGTCTAGTATGTGTTTCACATAGATTGTGTGTTATGAGAATTTTAAGTATCTCGTTAAATGTACATTCAGGAAACACTGTATTACCTCTTTACGCAAAACTTACATGGCTTGCTTTTTCACACGGTGATGTGAAATTCACCCAGTTCTTGCCACAGACATGAAACAACACAAAGTTCCCCAGTATGATCCCATACTGTCTTGACGAGTACTTTATACAAAGTGGTATTTAAAGCATTTAACGGACACTTTTGGTTTTACTTAGTTTTCCAATAAAAATTCTTTGTGACCCTGGGTGAAAATGGGAGGCAGTTTGAGATTTTACAACAAAAGGCAGAGAGAGCTCAGGGGGAGCAGGTCGTAACTTTTGTTTAAAATGAACTTGTCAATGGGAAGAGGATGGGAGCCAGTTTGTACAGCTGGGATCGACAATGTGAGAAGCCTCCAGCAAACTAATAAACACGCTGTCTTCAGACAAAGTGGAATGGAATTTGGAGTACAGTCAAGAAACAGGCCTTTTCTCCCTCCCTTCTTAAAATGAATGGATTAATAGTAACTAAGAACAATTCACTATTACTGTGTCTGGGAGAATTTTCTCTTTTTGTCACAAAGGGAAATTGTAGAGAACTTTCTTTGCCATCTCTTCACACACACAATAAAAAAGAGAGAGATGTTGGACATATGTTGTTTTGCTCAATGCTTTATGACTTAGGACTTTTGACAGTTTAATGATTTTATTAATGACTTTATTTTGTTGTAACTTAAAAATTTATGATGTTTCATTTCCATAGGTTCTTGTGGATACCAAGAATAGTGTTAACAGGAAATTCAAGTAAAACCTTTGGGAAATTATACATTTTCTAGGTATTTTGCCTATAAATAGGTATAGCACATTACCAAGAATCTTGATACTTTTTTTGTCCTTCAAATAAATGAGTTTATTGACAATTTAAAGTATATATATTACAAAATAGAAAGAGCACATTACTCAGAATACTATACTTTGTATTGTTCCATATAGTAACCATTAGTTATATGGGCTTATTAAATAAAAATAACACTGTTTAAAATTAAACTCAGGTCCTTGGTTTTTAGCAGCCACTTTTTATGTTCTCACTAGCAACACGTGTCTAGTGGCCACTATGTGAACCAACACAGGATCACTCAGACATTTCCATACTCATAGTTGTATCAAGCTGGGTTTTGATTGCCTGAACATTTAGCTAAATCCCTATCCTTCATCAGTTGACTGCCTAACCATAGAGGAGAGATTAATGATTCATTAAAATACTGATTAAAACTTTCTGTAAGACAGGCTAGGTGCTGGAAATACAATAGCAAATAAGAATGGCAGGTTATCTTGTTCACTGACATTTCAATTCTCAAAATTCATAGTTTTATAAATACCAGATCCTTCCTGAGATTGTTTCTTGCTTAGAATTCAATATGGCACATGAATTTCATCTTGTTTTGCTACAGGTTTTTGGATAGGACTGTACATCACCACATCAGTGCATTATAGTGTATTCCTCTAAATATGACAAAAAGCAAGTGTCTAGATAATTATCACACTATAATTCTTGTGATGGATATTGTTCTCCGCTTCCAAACTGCTGTATCAAATTCACTTGTAAGTTCCACATGAAACCAAGATAAAATGATTCATAAATTGTGACCAACTGGGCACACCGCAGCCTCCCTTCTGTTTATTATGCCACTGAGTATTGGATGTTGGCAGCATTCCACATGATTGAGGACAGAGGGGTTGCTGTAAAGTAAACTCCAACTGAGTGGACAGAGAAATGTTAACATACTGCAGCACAACTAGGCGAAGCCCCAGATTCGACAGCAATAGACACATTTACCTGGCAAGTATCAGACAACATCAGGCAGCACTGTTTGAGGTAAGGCTTCACGCAGCCTAAGAGATGAACAGACTAAGCCACAGAATGTGACGAGTCTTAAATATGAGTGTTTGGCTAAGCTCCTATTTGTTGGCACAAGGATTACCTGTCACACCCTGAGATTTTGGTCCCACCATTACATATGCATCATGATATTGTCAATGACAGTTAGAGACAACGTATGAACACTTGAAAAGCAGTGCACTTAATTAATGCTTTGATAGAATCATTTTCCTTGTCCTTTCATTACGCTTAGTTCATAGACAGTAGAAGTAAGGTGAAATTGTACAAAGGTTCACAGTCAAGTTTTAATTCTTTGCATTTGTTTCTTTTTATTTGGTCCAGAGTCCAGGAGTAAATGGAATTTGTACAATTATCTTGATCTTTATAAGGAGTTCAAGAATGCTCTACCCACAGAGAACTATTAGCCATCTGTGAATGCCCCGGTGTGTTCCCACCTCTGTGCTCTTAAGTACTGTCCAGTCCTGGAATGTCCTTCTTTCATGCAACCCCAAAATGCTTAAAGGGTGTCACTAAGTTCCAAGCACAATTCCAGACTCCAAGAAATAGCGCTGAAAAATAAGAAACATGTTTTTAGCCTTCCTGAAGCTGAATATCTTGGAAAGATGCAAGAAAAACAAAAAAATACAACACAAAATCTATAATATTAAGGGCCAAGCTCTGTTGCCTAAGGAAATGATACAGGGCAGAGAATGTGAGTGGATTATGCTAAAAAAGCAAACAGCAATGTGCCTCTAGGGAGAGGGCACTTACAAATATTCCAGAATGGAACACAGGAGAGAGCCATAGGACATCTGTGAGAAGAGCGTTCCTGGCAAAGGTAACAGCAGAGGTCAGTCCCGTGCGGCAGCACAGAAAGCAGGAGCAGGAGAAAGCGCAAGTGAAGGGGGCATTTGAGAACCAGGGAGAAACCAGAAGCGCTCTGATGCCGGAGGGCTGTGGTACTGATTTAAACTTGGTGCGGCTGTAAGCGCTGGACAATTTTAAGAAAAGTGACGTGAGCCGTTTGGGATTTGGAAAGTTCACTTGGTTGCCAAAGTCAGGAAGGAATAGACTAGAAGTTTAGGACTGAAAGCAGGAAGAACATTTGACAAGTGATTGAAGTATGCAGGTGAAAAATGGTAGAAGGAAGCAAAAACTAAAGGGAAACGGGTGAGCATTATGAAAGCTAAATTTATAAGTTTTAAAGATAAATGTGAACATTAGAGAATATAGTACTTTCTGGGACCATATGTAGGATATAACATGTGAGGAGAAAATAAGAGGAAAGGAAAGCTTAAATTTTTAGCCTAAACCACCAAGCAAAAGCAACCAAGGAAATAGCAGTGTACTTGTGAGTGTGTGTGTGTGTGCCTCAATGATGTCTCTGTGTGTACATGTGTGTGTACATGTGTGTGTGTTGGGGTCACGGATCAAAAGTCATGTTTGAATTATAAATACCTTGAGATGTCTCCTAGACATCCTGATGGAAATATAAAATAGGCAGTTTGATATACTCATTTGGGGGTTCAGAGGCATCAGATTATTTATGACTCTGACAGTCAAGGAAATGATTAAGATTATTTGACAAAAGGCACAGAGAAGGGAGATCAAGGACTGAATCTTTAGGGCCTATGTCATTTTGAAGTAGGCAAGAAAGAAAAGGAACTGGGCAGAACTAATTGATTTATCTGTGAGCTTCAGGAAAGTAACAGGTCCCTTGTAACAGCAAGCCAAATAGTCCTATGGTTATTTTTATTCTTCATATCTCCCTAATAGGTCTTTTAATTATTTATTTTGTACCAGAAATCTCCTTCCTCAATCTTACCACAGAGTGAACACTCATAAAAGTTTGTGGCCTAAATATATACCTGAATAAATTTTTGTGACTTAGCCAAGAGAATGTTGAAAAGCATATTTATGGGAAAAACATAAATGGTACAACACTACTTAAATCTACTATTATTGGAAGACAATGATAATGTCTTCTTTTATAAATCAAGTACCTTCATTTTCCCCCCTACATTTCCAAAGCTTAATACAGACAATTTATATTTCAAGTTGTTCTTGCCTCATGGACTGTATCTTTGAAATATCCTCATACCCTTATTGCTCTTCACTTTCTTGGAGATCTAGCTCCTTTCCAACATCTTTGTTTCCATCACTGCCCCAGTAGAAATCTATCCTGTCCGAATGCAGACCCATTTTCATAAGAACTCATGGCCACAGTCCATGGGCTCAACGACCCACACTGATACACAGAATATAGGACTAAGCATTATAGATAGGTAGAGTTTTCAGGCGCTCGGGTAGCACACCTATGCCCGCAGGCAGGTATACACAGATGATTGGCTTCAGGTGTTTGCCTGCAGGAGCTCATTGAAAGTCAATGCAAATGAGGCCATTTTCCCTAGCAGAAGACATTATCCTGCAGGAATCTTGTAGGCACAGGTGTATTTTGGGACCATAACAGTGTACTTCTTAAACATATGTAAAACATTATACATTAATCACAAATACTAGGTCAACTAAATGAGGAATACCCAATAAAGTAGGGAAGAAAATAAGTTGGCTGTTATGATTACAGATAATGTTTTTATTTGCCTTTCTACATTGTGTGTCTCTTTCTTGTCACCATGCTAAGTCTCACTCAGGGGAGACTGATAGAAAAAAATACCTTCAAAAAATCTTAGGACACATTGGCAGATGAGAAAGAGAAGAGAACAAAATAAATTTATTTGAAATTCCACTGTGTTTCTAATTCAAGAAATTCATTCAATTTAAGATAAACCACATAGGATTCAAAAGCATTTTTCTATTTCTGAATTAAACTAAGTATTCAGTGCTGAAGTTTAATAATTCTTCAAGGTTACATCAAGCTACAAACCTGGGTGGTAATTGAAAACATGTTCTCTATTTCCTGCTTTTTAAAACTGGTAGTGTTTTTAGATACAGTTTATCAGTGAAAGTGTGAAGTGAATTCACCTTCTCTGATTGGTACATAATTATACTATTTGTCACAGGGAATTCACAGCTCTACATGATGTATCTTGCTTCTTTGACTGCTCATTGCCTTCCTCCACTTCCACCTCTGTCCTCATCCTTAATTATAAAAGCTTTGTCTCCAGTTCTTTTCCTTTTCTTTCCTTGTCCCTTGTTTCCTTTCTACCTCCCCTTCCGTTATCCCTCTTCTCTTTTGAACACTTCCTTCTCACTTCCCAGTATCTATTTCATATTTTGTACACTATGCTTTCAAGTTATCACATGAGATAAACTGTGGTATTTATACATGTATCTCTAACTTACTTCACTTAAGAGTACGATCTAAAGATTCATTCATTCAGTTACAAAGGCCTCAAACTTATCCTTCTCTGTGGCAAAATAGTACTACTCCATTGTAAAAAAAACCCTCACATCTTTATCTGTTCATTAGATGCTGTTTCTACTTCTTCATCTGAGCACTATCTATTCATTTCAGATGCCCATTTTTGCACTGGATCTTTAAATCTTCAGGGGTCTGATTTTCTTTAGTTCTTTATATATTCTAGATACTAATCCTTTGTCTGAGGAACAGCTGAAAAAAAATTTTCCAACTCTGTGGGTTGTCTCTTCACTCATTTGGTGATTTCTTTTGCTGTGCAAAAGCTTTTTAATGAAATTAGATACTAATTGTTGATTCTTTGTGATATTTCCTGCGCAACTTGCTCATAAAGTCTTTGCCTATACGTATGTCTTCAAGAGTTCTACTATCATATCTTCCAGCAGATTTAGTGCTTCTGTTTTAATACTTAGATCTTTGATCCATTTTGATTTAATTTGGTGCACTATGAAAGATATGAGAGCAGTTTTAATCTTCAGTGTGTGGAAAGTCAATTTTTCCAGCACTATTTATTAAAGAGGCTATCTTTCCTCCAGTGAAAATGTTTGATTCTTTTTCAATGATAAGGTGGAGGAGTATGTTTGGAGACTTTTCTCCATCTTCTAGTATGTTCCACTTGATTCCAGTCTTAGTTAGTTAGTTTGTTTGCTTGTTTCTGACTGCACCATGTTGGTTATTTTTAACATAGTAGTTTAATTTCAAATCATGCATTATGATGCCCCCCTGCCATGCCTTTTTTATCCAGAATTGTTTTTGCTACTTTAAGGTCTCTCTGGCTACAAATGATTTTTAGGACTGTTTTATCTAATTCTGTGAGAAGTGCTATTGGTATTTTCAACAGGATTGCATTAAATTTGTATAATAATTTTTGGAAGATGGACATTTTCACTATATTGGCTCTTCCTACACAAGAACAAGGGATCTTTTTCCATTTTCCAATATATCTTTCAATCTCCTTTTTCACGGTACTGTAGTTTTCAATGTGAAGATCTTTTACTTACTTCATTACATGGATTCCTATGCATTTTTTTAATGATATTATAAAAGATGTTTTTCCCTAATGTCTATCTCAGTGAGTTTGTAATTGAGTTTTGAGTGTTGACTGTATCCATCTATGCTATTTAATTTGATTATTAACTCTCAAAGTCCTTTGGTGGAATTTTTAAGGTCTTCTATCTGGAGTACTATGCCATCTGTAAAGAATGAGAATTTAAAATTTTTTAAATATCATTATTCATTTTATGTTTTTCTCTTCTCTAATTGCCCTGGCTAGTATTTTCAGAACTATGTTGATAAGAGTGGTGATAGTGAACATCTTTGTCTTATTCCTGATTTTAGAGTGAAAGCTTTCAGCTTTTGTTCATGTAATATTATGTTGGCTGTTGGTGTGTCATAGGTGGCTTTCATCAGATGGAGATAAAGACTATTCCAATTTTCTATAGGGTTTTATCAGTTTGGCACTGGTTTATATTTTTTATGACTCTTAGGCAATCTCAGTCTTGACATACCAGGAAGAACAACTGGTTGTAATAATTATGTCATGTTGGCTAACATAGTACAATCAGCAATAATAATAGCGTCAAGCACAGCCTAGGAAAAGACAATTTGTGGTAGCTGTCAATGTGCCATTTTTAACTGGATGAACTAGATTTACAGTTATATAACAAACTCTAAATCAGAAAATTATATATAACAAACTCTAAATCAGAAAATTATATATAATAAATATACCCACAGTATGGCTATTTAAACTCAGAGAAGAACTTTAGAAGTGGTTAGGGGAAAAATAGGAAAATAGAAGAAGAAGAGATTAGAAGCAAGCCTGGAGGACAAAGAAAGATTACACAAATTTGGAAAAATGGTGATGAAGATAGTAGAGAAACAGATGAGGAAGAAATGAAAACAAGAACAGAACAACAACAACAACAAAAACTACTGGAAACAATGTTCGCATTCTTATGAAAACCAGAACAATCAAGGAAAAACACACACAAAAAAAACAAAAACCAAAAAAGAGAAAAAGGAAAAAGGAAGAAGAATAGAAGATGAAAAACATCCACTTTAACCTGTGTCTCTGCTGTCATTAGCAGACGAAGTGGACAGACAGAGTCCAGATCTGTGTTGATTGATCCCAGCCCAGCAAACCAGCTGTAGACTGATGGTGAGGTATTAGATAATCCCTGCAAGCCTGCGTCTTTACTTCCACTGGAGTTCAGGCTGGTTTCTGACTGGGAGGCTGGAACCCAATTTGCTCAGCCTGCAACACCTTGTGCCTCCTGCCAGGTTGAAAGTGGCTCCTTGGCCTCCTGCTGACTTTAACTCAGTCCCACCTCACCCTGACATTAGGAGCCACTAGTTGGAGTCAGCCTCATTTGTCCCCCCTCCAAGATGGCTACCAGCCAAGCAACCTCTCCCAGGGCATGTCCACACTGAAGTACTCACCAGCCACTGCTGTCTGCTGTGTCCACTGCTTCGTTCCACTGCTATGTTTCATCATGGAGGCTTCCAGTGTCACCAGTAGTCACTGTATATCTGCAGGTTTAATCTTCTCCTCCTTCACAGTAAATCAGGGCTCAGGCAAAAATTTCCGCTTGCCACTTCCTGCTTCTTTCTTGAAGTCTCTCTCTTCACTCTCCCCATGGGCTTCGTTGTTCACTTCAGGTCCTTCCTGGGTCCGAAGGACATGCTTCCTTCCTTCTTGTCTTCCTCACATTGCTTTATTCCAGGGTACAGACATCAAACTTCAAGGAAGCCGTTTCTGTGCTACTCACCACTCTGCGTCTTCCTGGAAGTCTACAGTGTGCATTCTTGTTGAATCTAATTGCGTATAGTAAATTCTTAAAAAATAGTCTGTTTGTACAGTAGAGTTGAATGCATGTGGTACTCTTGAAATTTAAGAGAAAATCACTTGGCGTGGATGAGAAACTTATGCATTATTCAAATTAAAATATGTATTTGACATTTGCTGGGGATTTAGCGCTGCTAAAATTTCATGTCCAGGGGGGTGCTTAATAAATAATTTTTGGTGATAAGCCAGAAATGTGCTGTATATGGGGATTGAGCATATGATCCATGATATTAATGATAAAACATATGTTTAACAATTTTTTTCATCCAACCCTAGGATATATTTCCTCCATTGTTTACTGACCATCTCCTCGAAAAAAGGGCTCCTCAACTTGAACCAAAAATGTTTTAAAATCTAAAAATGTTCTCCTAAAAATCTTCTTCCTTCTTGCCAATATTGGAACTTCCAAAAATATATTGGATGGCACCTGCTTTGCTTTACAATTCTTTCAGTCTATTGCCCTTGAGAACCTTCACCCATTTACAGTCTAATCCTAATAGACTTTTCTTGCCTTGTTTTTTTTTTAACTACACTATGAACTACACTATTAAACAGATGTATTGTTCAGTGTCCTCTGTACACCTCATGAAGTTTCACACATCTGTGTGTTTTTAGTACTGTTTAATCAGCCTGGAGTGTGTTTTCCAAACTTCTCTGCCTGGTAAACTCCAATCAGGATATGACTTTCCCTGATAAAAAGTATTGGGATCATTCTTCCCAGATTTCCTGATCATCCTCTTCCTTGTCCAATTCCATCTCACATGTAACTTTTAAACTGGTGACCCTATTTTTTACCTTTATACTGTTCTTGGCTTTACTTTGTTGAGTGTGGGATATAGCTCTGGAAACAGGGAGAACTATGGTTAGGTAACATTCTTCATAAGACTCTTCTCATTCTGAATACTTCATTTTACTCATTATTTTTGTAAATAGGTATGAAACTTCAGACATAATGTGTTTTATGGGATGAATTGGCACATTAAACTTATATGTGGTAAAGTGATGTAGAAAATAATGTAGAGAGGGTAGAACACTATTCAGTGATTTCAGCTCCCTGGTTCTGAAGTAAACATTGTCACCACACTGATGCACACTCTGTGAAAGCTGTGTTGTTTATTTTAATTGACACATAATCTTTGTATATATTTACAAGGTACAGTATGATAATTCAATACATGTATATGATGCATAATAATTAAATCAGCATGATTAGCATTTTCTCTCTTCAAACATTCATCATTTTTATGTGTTGGTCCCTTCTAGTTATTTTGAAATGCATAATAAATATTGTAGACAAAATTTACCCTGCAGTGCTGCAAAACACTACATCTGATTCTTCCCATGCAGTTTTGTGTTAGTACAGTTATCTAATCTCTCTCTGCCCTCCAACCCTTTACCTTGTCTAGCTTCTGGCAATTACTATTCTAACCCTTAATTCTCTAAGATCACCTTTTCTAGTTTTCATAAAACAAAGGGGAACAAGCAAAATCTGAGCCTGGCTTATTTCATTTTATATGATGTCCTTCAGTTGCATTTATGCAGCTATAAATAACAGGAATTCATTGTTTTTTATAGCTGAAAACTATTCCATGGTGTACAAGTGGGTATATATTTTCTTTATTTATTCATCTGTTCACTGACATCTTGGTTATTCATATATATCTTGTGAATAGTGCTACAATGAAAATGGCAGTGCAGATGTATCTTTGGCAAAATTGTTTCATTTATTTTTAATTTACTTAATATAATCAGTAGAGAGATTGCTGGTTCATCTGGTATAGTATTTTATCTTCAATATTTGAGAAATCATCATACCATTGTCTGTATTGGCTGTGCTTTTTTATAATCTTGCCAATGATGAGTCCTGCTTTTCTTCATATCCTCACTATAACTTACTAATTTTGTCTTTATGATAATAAGGGCCTTTTAACATTTTTTCACACCTTCCTCGGTACACACATATTGGTAGATATTTTTTATGTAGTACTTTTCAAAAACAAATCTTGATTTTAGCCTGTTATGAGTCTCTTTGTGCATCAGAATAATCTCATCTACATTTTACCTTTAAATCTTATGCATAGAACAGACATTAAACTATAAATTTCTTATGTGTTGCTTTTAATTTATAGTTAGATTATTTCTAGTTGTTTGTTACACCCCCAAATCTTTCAGTGTACTAACTTGCATATATGCCTTTCCACATTTGAAACATCAAGCATCAAGCCTTTTATCCACAAGAATGAGTATTTAATCAAAAAAAGTGTAAAAATGGATAAACAGATCTATTGAACATTATACTTGGAATCACAAATTGTATACATGCCTTACTTATTCAAACAAGATTGTACATAGAAAAGCATAAATATTCAGTAGCAGAGTTTGTATTTCATTTTTAAGTTTCCATTCACTTAATCCTTGAAACCGTTAGCCTGTGTGACTGAGGAAATAGCCTTTCACTGGATTTGGTCTGAACTATTTATTTTACTTAACAACAGTCTTGCCTGCTCTTTCATTTAAAACCAACAAAACCCACAAATAACTAAACAATACCTTTCATGACATACTTCTTCCACACCAACCTGAACTGGAACAGGCTAGTCTTTACTTATTTATTTCTTTCCTTCTTTTGCTCTCATCTCCTTTTCTTTTTTACACCTCTCTTCTCTCTTTTATCTTTGCTTAAAAATTAATTACAAATTATTCCCAGTTCCTCTGTCATTATTGCTCAAGAGTTATGTGTATGGTAGAAGTTCCCTTCTTTTCCTCTATGACCAATTACTCGTCTCTTCCATCAAATTATGTGTTACCATTTCCTGGCTTCTGGGAATTTCGTTTTGTTTTTGAGCCATACTTCCATTCTGAACACTTGTAGTTTTGGGAGAATAGTTACGTTTGATTTCTTCTTGTGCTGCGGCTTGCCGCTGATTGACAGAGAAAACAACACTTTTGTTTTTTTCAGAAGGAAGAAGGAAACCCAGCATTGGGGTGCATCAGCAGGCAGATGCTTTTGGAGAGACACCATTCTGTGCCTCTCCACACAGTCTCTGCTTCTACCATTCAGCCATTTCCAACCATTGGGTTTTAATATGACAGGGGATTAAATTATATTGTGTCTATGTGCACATGTGTTTATATCCTCAAAAGAATGTGAAGTACCTACTGGAGGGGAGAACTCTGTGTTACTTTAATGCCATAGACTATATGACTCAAATTAACTGTTCAATACTAACAACATGGGATTTCAAATGCAGTATATTTTATATTATTTAACAGTACTGATGAATTTGATTCAGTTAAATTATATGCGTTATTTAGTGTTAACCATAAATCAGAATTTTTATTCTCAAATATAATATTTAAATTTTTTTCTAAGGGGCTGAACAATCTCTTTCTTTGGTGTAGTTTTTTGTTTTGTTTTGCTTGTGATTTTGTGTGTATGTGTGTGTGCGTATGTGTGTGTGAATAAGAAAGAGAAGAAAATCTAGACACTCCTTGCTATTAAATACTGCTATCCAAAGGCCAGTTTTTAACCTGTTTTTGCATAAAAGCAAGACTTCATTTTCTGGAAAAATAAAGTAAATGAGCTAGCAACTATGGGCAACATGTATTTGCAGGAGATAACGCATAATTGGAAAAAGACCGAGTGTGCTTCAGTTTGAAAAAGAGGATTCCCTCATCACGATTATATCTTACTCTTCACCTGTAAGCTCTTTATTTTAGAAGAAAAACTAGAAGGGAGCTAGACGGGGCAATGCACAATTCTGTCACAACCAACTCTTCCCCTGTGTTCTCTGCGAATGTGTTGACATTCTGATGTTAAAGTGAACATACAGTGTAGATAGTGAACCGGGAGAGCTGTTTATACTCTTTACTGTCATTTGTGCTAGTTGCCTCCAACAGACTCCTGCAAATAATTATATTTCTATGTAGGGAAAATTTTGACTGCCATTGCTTTTAATAGCTTTCTTTAAATACCTTCTGAAAAATGTGGCTGGAGTTGACCTCTAAAGCCATATATGTACGATGCCTTAACTTAGAACCTTCATGTACTGTTTCCTCTCTTGGGTGATAGTATAAACGAGAGCGTATGTTTTCACCTGAACTCAACCTCCCATGTAAACTTGAGAGTTAATCTATCTCCTGCTTTCTAGAATTTACCTTATGGTCACTAATGTTTACACTGTATAATATACGAAGTCTGTCTTCCTAAAATTTATATGGACACTGACAAAAAATATCATATACATATCTTCTGACGTTTGCAACATAGTCTAACAGTTTTGAGTGTTTTAATATCTTCCAATATATTTGAAATGAAAACTTCTCTAGTTTTATAAAATCACCCATCAACTTGCTTTTATAATTGTCTTTTGTAGGATGCTATTTTGTCTCATCTTTTAAGTAAGTAAACTGTGAAAGTAATGATATCTGTCTCCATGTGACTTAGAAAATATTAGATACAACATTTTATTTGATTCATGTGTCCTGAGTACACTAATCTGCTTTACTTTTTAATTTGAGTTCTTTCCCCACCATGCTAATTGCAAGTAAGATGAAGTCAGAGACTTCCACACCTGCTTAATGTCGTGTAACCCAGTGATGTTCATAATCGGACTTGACTGACATTTTGTGTATCTTGTGTGCATTCACAAGGCATTTCCTTCCATTGCCTTCTCTACTGGAAAATGAGCAAACAAAAGGATTTCAATGTATTCACTACATAGTACTAGGTTAAAAAATACCAAACCCACACACTGGAAAAATACTTGAACATAAGCAGTTTATTAGTATGCAGAAATCTTCCAAATGGGTGGCAATTGCACATATTTATAAAAGCAATTTTCCCAACTTAAATAAAATTCGCTCAGAAGTCCTGAAACCCCATAGAATTGTATCAAACTTGTTCTAGGCATCTACTTGTTAATTTAGGTGACATCTTAATCCATTTCCCGTTGGCTGTCTGTGGTTAGTCCAAGGCATTGTATTAATCAGAAGGCTAGTGGTGTATGGAATCAAATAACAATTGTGTAAAAGGGAAAGAATGTGAAAAAAATGAGTAAGTTTGTCTGGGTTAGCAGTGAAGGAAAAATGTCCAAGTAAATCTTTGAGTTAGCTGTCAATTCGTATGTACTAAAAATAAAAAAACAATGATCTTTAAAGATATTAGCTAAATGAATTAAGTGAATATAATTTTCAAATAATGTGAAATGCCATAGGAATTCATAAAACAGAAAACACTGTATTTATTCACATATCATAAAAAAACAATAATTAGGATCATATAGACTTTATTGAGGCAGCTATTCTTAATGTGTTTAATAATTCTAAATTAATCCTCAACTCTAATCTCATTTGTTGTTTTCTATTAAATGTCATTTGGAAATTTAATTTCTAACAGTTTTTATGTTGTGTCTCATGGTATTTGGAGGGTTAACACTTTTGAGGTCATTACTAATTCAACATATATTTATTAGTTATATTCAAAAATGTAATAGTGCTTTCACTAACTCACCCTCTGTAACTCCCCAAAGAGATGCACTGTGTAAATTTATCAAATCAGTCTTATGACTATTCAACTAAAGGTATAGAATAGTCACTTATGAGTTTAATAGAAGATAAACACCAAAGTTGAAATATTGACTTATGATATTAAAAAATTACATAAATAAAAATAAAGAGAAGCTGTTTTTTGTCTTTTGGTTTTTCCTTCCAAGAAAGCTTAAAACATCTGGCCAGGTTAACATGATAAATAATGTTTAACAGAATTTTTATCTTTCATGATAACTTGTGGTCAGTCATTAAGTTGTGATACAAATAAAAAGTTGAAAACATTGGCACCACAGTTTCGCTGGAATATGCAATTATGATTACTTCTCCTAAAGTATTATAAAATTGTGTTTTAGGCTTCATGCTGAACTTAATAAATGCCAATGGCAAATATATTTTAACTTCTGATAATAATACCTAGCAGGTAGCCAGGGAGGCTACTATGGGTGTCATGGTTTATGTCGGTGGCCCCCAGGCCTCATGTATTTGCATTGTGCATTTGTGATTGGTTCATTGTCTAATGCTTTGATTGGTAGTGTCAGAGCTACACCCTCCTAGGGGTGGAGTCAGGATGTGATGTAATGGCAGGAAGAAGGTGTGTCTCTCTCTTGCCAGTTTCTACCTTGCTGTTTGCATCGACCATGAACTGTGGCCACGCCATTCCACCCTGCCTTGGAGCCAACTAAGTATGGACTGAAACCTCCAAAAACTGTAAGAAATAAACCTTTTCTTTCCAAACTTTGAGCATCAGGTATTTTGTCTCAGCAACAAGTAAGAAGTGACTAAGACAATGGGATTCTGCTTGCTTTTCCTTTGCTTCCTGCCTGCCAAGAGGCAAGCATTCTCCTCAATCACTTGCCCTTACCTTGATGTACTTCCTGCCACAGGCCAAAAAGCAGCAGGATCATGTACTAACACCTCCAACCATAAGGCAAAATATACTCATCCATTTAACAGTGATTTTTCTTTTTTTATATATATTTTTTTTTATTTAAAAGAGAATAAACAAAAGGGGGCAGTACAGAGCAGATCAGAAGAGGACAACATAGGCAACACAGTACTTTACATTAAGTCAACTGGACATCAACAGTATCTAACACCATATCTCTTACTCTGCTATAGTTGAGCATAATTTCAATTACAATAATATCAAACATAACACAATAGTATAAAGCCATGCATAGAGTGAAAGAATTCCAGGG